>WYDF02054560.1:0-11982 GCA_009867245.2 Adranes taylori
GTCGATCGGATGGATAGTGTAGTCAGGCATAAAGGACATACATACAGACATACAAACATACATTGATTTATATATATATATATATATAGATAAATATATAATATATTAATATGAAATATATTTACTCCCTTCGGTAATATAAATATATTGAAACTTTTATTTATTTGCCAGTATTATTTTTGCCTTTTGCGCTCCAAATGGCAAGGCAGTATTTACCTCGCTTACCGCTTAGAGCCGCCTCTGGTAGAAAAATAGTGTGCAACTGTGCGTAGAGGTTTTATTTTACAATCGTGTGGATGGGCACTTGTATGAAAGCACCTGCGTCCCGTGTTTGTTAAATAATTTTAATAACTTGGTATTCGGCATCTTTTAACGTAATAAAGACTGGTAACATAAGGCTGATTTAAAATTATTGAAACGGTTATTATTATACGGAAACAGGTTATTATTAACTATAACCTACCCCATCGCATTTTTTGAAAACATAAGACGTGGATAAGGCGTTTCTCCTTATATAGTTGTTTTTTTTTTATTATCATGTTTTTATCTTCATTTTTCCGCTATATGCTTTATAGGAATTAGGGTTTTGTAAAGGAATTATACTTTTGTAATTCAAGTAAAAATAAAAGTTTATAAAATATCAATTACTTGGCCACATTCTTCACATTTATAATTAGCCGGATGTTCTTTCTCACGATGAATTTCCATTTCTTGAACCGTATCAAATACGTTCACGCAGCGCTCGCACTGATATTTATAGCCTGATTCCAGACTATCGTACTCTTTTGCTGCTGCAGTGATAAATAATTTTTTATCTCTTTGCTCTCCAGTTGTTGATAAGGAATTATTTTCTGGGTCCAATTGTTTCCGTTTGCGACCACGTTTTTTCTTTGGATTAATTTCCTGCGAGTCATTATTGTATATATGATATACTAATTTAAGGTTTAATTGTTTAAAACTTACAATTTTAATTATTAGAAATGTTCCAAAACAAATAAGAATAATAAGTGTTATTATCAAAACAATGTTTAAAATCATCAGAAGACATTGGTTACAGGAAATAGAAATTGGGAACGAATAGATGTTAAAATATCAAAACATGTGGCTTTCGAAGAGATTTTATTAAATATGATACTTGATCAAATAAACACAAGTGAATAAACACCATACGCTTTTCATTTTCAACATATATTTCTTCTCTGTATAGAGACTGTTCCAACTCTGATTTTAGTCTATTGGTTGTTGGTGAAAAATAGTTTAGTTAACATGGTAAGTAAGTTTGCAAAATATTTTGAATAAGGGCCCAACACCTTTTTTGTCATGACCTCAACTAACAGCAAAAATCCACTCTTCAAAATTTACTTCTTATTTTTTGTACCGGCCGCGACGCATGTTAAAATATAAATTGCTCTCATTCTGCATACAACAGAATGAGAAGAATTAATTTTAATAGGCAGATTAAATATTGAGTTTGGTCTAACCTTATTTAAGATTTATATAACATCTAATATTTATAATGGGTTTCGTTAAATAAATTAATTTACTTTACTTTAATATTGCAGACTATCAATATCAATCGATATAATCTTAATCGCAAGCGATCCTGAACGATTTTCGATTACCTTAGATACGAATCCGAAAAAGTGAGACTAAAAAGAAATATAGATAAATGTAAAACTATTCGGAGTCTAAGAGAATAAATTTGAGAGAAAATGCTAATAGAAACAATCCGCTTTCATCAAAGAAACAACCAGTATTTCTACGAATTCTACGACTTATCAAAATAATCAACTCCCCAGTATCAAAAATCACCGACAAAAAGTAAGGAAAGCCATTTCCGGCTTAAAAATCGACACGATCGCTGACACAAACAAATACCCCTTACAGTGTAAGAAACCCATTAAGTGTAATATTGCAGCAACCTTTAGAATCCAGTTAGTTACGGACTGAATGGAAATATGCCACATTAGTTCTCATCTTCAAAAAAGGAGATCGTCTAAAACCAGCAAACTCCTGCCCAATTTCCATGACATTGGTAATATGCAAAATTTTGGAAAAATTATTTGCATGGGAACTAATTAATATCGACAGAAGGATCTGCCGGATGTACAACATGGCTTTCTGCCTGGCTGGTTTGTTAGAACTAACTTGCTAAAATGTTATCCATTTCTGATGTTATCCATTTCAACTTTGAGTGGGCCTTTAACCGGGTTCCATGGTACACAAAATCAAAATTAATGGAATCGGCGGGAAGTTGATGACATGGATAGAGAATTTACTAAGAGTCAGAACATTTAGAGTAAAAGCCAATGCTAATCTGTCTGGCCAGTACAATGTTGACAACGGAGTTCCGCAGAGATCTGTATTGGGACCTCTACTGTTCATTCTATATGTTAGTGACATGTCAATAAGCATTCAATGTGAAATTAGTCAGTACGCAGATGACACTGAACTATATGGTAATCCAGTAACGCATAAAATAATATTTCAGGAGTATGGCGTGACGAAATGTGTGGGCCTCCACATTGGGAAAAAATAATTTAAATGTATATTACTATATAAATGGACAACCTCTAAAATCAGTAAGGCGACAATTCTTCTTCTTCTTAACGTGCCACTCCGGGTCGGAGATTGGAAATCATCATGGCAATTTTGATTTTGGATGCTGCTGATCGGAATTCGGCGACAATTACATTGGGCGAATTTACTTACTGCATGTCAGCGAACAAAGTCGTCCGCGAATGAGCTTTAGCGACTAGTCCGATTACACTTAAGCCTCGATTACATTGGGTAAATTTACTCGCAACTCGCTGACGAATTTAATTGCTGCTACCAAACTCGCTCAATGTAATAGGGTTAGTCGCTTAGTCGGCAATTTGCTTTACGATTGTAATTAAAGTTGACCACCTGCCTACTTTTGTCGCTAGTCGCTGGTGAATTTACTCTAACGAATGAAATCGCTTTATGTAATCGACATGGATAGCTACTAGGAGTATTTACAAGATGTCTGAGGCTACAGTTCGCGCTGGAATTGTTGTTATTTCCTATTTATTACGCCAGCATTAGAAAAAAAAAGAAATTGCTTTCCAAACTAGAAAAAATAGAATTTGGATCCAATTAATTAAGGATTGCGAGACAAGAGAAGAATGACACATCCTGTGCATTATTGCAAGAGTTAAAAGAATGAAAATGACAAATTTGATTGGTTTAGTCTTGTAGATAAAACTTCACGAAAATATGTAGCAGGGTTGAACCACAAAAGTTTTGGTGAATATATTTCATCCGTTCCACTGCCACTTTTTCTATTTTAGCTAGTTCATATCTATAAACATCCTTTAAAATTTATATTTTTGCCTTAACTTGTTTTTTTATCTATTCCCACTACCAATCCTTCACTCCCAAGATCTGCATATAAATTTGTAAACATTTCGTTTTTCAACCCAATATTACAATAGTCCTTATGCTTTACATTTCAAAGTAATGGATAGTGTTAATAAATTTTTAAAAGCTCAATAATGTTATTGCTATTCCGCTTCATTATTTCAAAATTAATATCGAAAAAAAATTTTTTTAATGAACAGGTGAAGTACCTACACACTTCTTGTGACCCATTTGAATGTGTTTGCGCGATTGAGCGAGTTTAATAGCTAAGTGTAATCAGACTAGTCGCTACACGCTCACTCGCGGACGAGTTTGTTCGCTGACTTGCAGCGAGTAAATTCGCCCAATGTAATTGACGCCTTAGCTATTAAATTCTCTAAGTCGGACAAACATATTCACATGTGTCATAAGAAATTGTGTATGTATTTTATCCTATTAAGGTGACCTTAATAGGATAGGCCGAAATAGACACACCTTTGTCTTTGAACGAGGTAAAGCATAAGTACAAAGTCTCGCTAACTTGTTAATATTCACAATTTTTCATTGCTTTTCTCTCCTTTAATGCACTTTCAATGATTCATGAAGAACACCATTTTTATATTTCAAATCGTTCTTTTTCCAATTTCCTACTGTTACCCGTTCGATACCATACTCATCAGCAACCTTCTACATTGTCTCTCCTTTGTCCAGTCTTTTGATTTCGTCAAATTTTTATTGCATCGATACAACAACCTTCTTTCTTTTAGTTGTCATAATAGCGTAATAATCAATAGAGTATGTAAAGTACAGTAATAAAAACAATAATATAGCAATAACAACAACTCAACACAAGAGAGTAACAGCTACAGTATTCAATAAAAAACAATAACAACTCCACAAAACAGAATAACGTAGTTAGTAGACCGAATCGCACTACACTGAGCTATGACAAAAGCTTGATGCTTGCTAACAAGCGACGCATTTTCTCGTTGTCTCGTTGGCTGATTGCTTTTTTTGTGGGAGATGTCGGATAAGACGAATAATGTCGGACAAGCGAAGGTCAGATAAGTGAGACTCTACTGTATACAAAAGATCTAAATGGCGCTGAGAAGATGCTTTGCAAGATTCCAATACATGAGAGTGTGAGAGATAAAGGTAAAGTTGACAATATCATAAATACAATCATCATCACTCAATTTTCTCGTGTCCACTGCTGAACATAGATCTCCCTCACCATTTTCCATTCGCATCAGTCCTGTGGCACTCGCATCCGGTTTGTTTGGCAGCGCTTTATGTCATCAGTCCATCGTATTGGTGGGCGGCCCCTGTTTCGGAATGCTTCGTCTCGTGGTCGCCACTCCAGTATCCGCCTCTGTTATCCATCTGTGTCCATCTGTTATCCGTCATTCTGGCGACGTGGCCTGCCCAATTCAATTTCAGTGTTGCTATTCTCTCAACAGCATCATCTACTCTTGACCTTCGCCTTATTTCGCGGTTTGGGATCTTGTCTCTCAAAGAAACCCCCAACATCGCACGTCCCATCGCCCTTTCAGCCACTCGGATCTTGTGCCAAAATACAATAAGTGAATTAAAATTGAGGTAGGCAAGACATGTATCACAGGTCACCGACGACAGACAGGCATAACAATGTTGGCCAAGAACATGAAAAATACAATTGAAAAAATATACAGATGAAATTACCAACATCCAAACCGAAATGTAAGGAGCCGAATGAGATTGGCTTTTATCCAGCAGTGGACGTACTATAAGGTTTTGATCATAATATTAATGAAACTTAGTAAATATTACTGCAGGCGACGTGTTTAACGTATAATCGCCTGTTATAAAGAGTAACCATTCCAGTTACACAGAACTTTTTCGCAAATTTAAAATTATTTCAGAAACGCCCATAGTGTATACAAACAGTTTGTTTATATAATATAGGAAATTATTTTTTTGCCCCGTATAATCTATTACATTTTAAAAATTAACATTATGGGAAATTATTAGAGCTAAATCACATACCATATTTGTTGAAGATGCATTTTCAATCAAAACATCGATATTAAGAACATCTTTATCTTTATTTTCCTTATTCATAGTTGTATTATTTTCTTTGCCTTGTCTACCATTTCTATTCTCTTTGTTATTTTCAGAGTTAATATCTTCACCCGTTTTTAATTTTATAGCACATAACACATCCTCTATCAGTTTAATTATATTCTCCTTATTATCTTCTTTATCCGTATTTTGATACGTATTTTCTATGGAATTCGTGTTATCTGTAGCATCCTCATATGTCGCTTGCTTATCCATTGAATGCCCTTGAGAATCAGTTACATTTGTAGAAATATCTGGTGCTACTTTTTTAGGGGCGTAATGTTTTTTCTTAATTTTATGAGAATAAAGTACATCGTGCGATTTGAACGTGCGATCACAAAATTTGCAATAAGTTAATTTAGGCAAGAAAAATAAATTATATTCATTGGAGCATTTAGTTAACCAGTGTCTAGCAGCAACAACATATGAATCAAATGTCTCAGTGCATGATACACAACTATAATTAGCGGCAGTTGTATGTGTTTTTTGATGCAAGAGAAGTGTTAATTTATGGGCAAAAGTTTTATTACAAAATTCACATTGTAATAAAATCTCTGTTACAATTTTTTCAATATAACGATTACTGATAATGCATGACTTGCCATCCAAATTAACAATTGTGCTGAGCTCTTCGCTTTTATTTGTGCAATAGTTTTTAAATTCAGTGGGATTCATTATTTCGGTACATTCTTCAGCATGATAATTAGCAAAAGTATCAAGCGAGAATACTTGATAACATTTAACGCATTTCCAAACGGTTACATCACTTCGATAAAATTTTGAAATATCACCAGCTTTTTTACAATGATTTTCTTTATGTATGCGTAATCTATTCATACTGACAAAGTGTTTATTACAAAATTCGCAAACGTTAACATTTTCTTCATCATGACTTGTCATATGCCGTTCAAGATTGTTTTTACTCACGAACTGTTTGCCGCAGGTTTGACAATCGAATTTCATGCGAATGCCATTGTCTAGTGCACTGACATCTACGTTAGGTTTCAGCACTATTTTTTCAGCGTTAAATTCGCATTGATGACGCTGAAACTGATATTTTGTTGGAAAATTTGTATCACAATTTTGACATCGGATCATAGTAGGAATATTCGGAACGCGTGATTCACGTTTTATTTGATTTGACGGTAATATGTCGTTACTCGTGGGTGGTTTTCCATCTAAAACAAATTTCATAGAATTAAAATCTATTTTATATAAATTTTCTAAGACATAAATTGCTTGTTATTTGTATTATAGAAATAAGAAATATCCTTTAACAATTATATAAATATATATGTAAATTTTGTAACCCTAATGTGCGAGATTGTCATTAAAAAGACAGTTAGTCAGTCATTTTGTCGTGAGTGAGTGTGTAAAGAAAGTGATGAGGCGACGTCATAGACAGGGGGTTTAGAGAATATGCGTAGAGAGAAAGTTTTGAGTATATATCATTTAAAATAGTTTTTAATCGTTTTGTTAATCACTAAAACATTTAAAATAAAAGGAGGCCTTTTATTTAACATTTGTTTTCAATTGTATATTTACATTTTTTACTCTATAATATTCTAAGAAAGCCAATAGTAGTCTCAATTCTCTTACAATAAAATTGCGGAAACCCTCGTGTCACATGACCATTTATTTCTATACCATTATTTTATTCAAACATGATTCAAACACGCTAATGAAAAGTGTAAAACTTTCGGTGTATTTCTATACATACATGTTTTTAGATCAAGATTATCTTAAGATTTGCGCTAACTGCACAATCCTTTGCATCAAGTGTTCAGTTCGACGATTGCATAAAGAAATGGTTTATAAATTATTCAGATTGTTTTAAAAAATTGCAGTGAATTTTAATTACTTTTGCTTCATAGTATTGGCATTTTTCAAGCTTATGTAAATTACAGAATGTGACGTTGCCAATGAGTACCCTGCCATTGATGAACGTAGTTTTAAAAAAATGATGATCCGTCTGTATAAGAAAATTAAACAAATAAGGGTGTTGTTGGTCTCCAAAAAATCTGACCTCGGTTGATGCAAAATGACAAGAATAAAAATTTAATATAGGTACACAATAACCATTTGCACATGTAACTTTTTATTCGATTTCAATAACATTCAAATGTGCTGCGTTCCGACATCTAAAATTGAAACTTTTTTTGAACATCACTATTCCCTTTGCTAATAGAATATTCAAAAAAAATATGTTATTTAATGTTTTGTGGATACTTTTAATTTAAAAATTAAACAGAACGGTTATAACAAATGATGTACAATTAGAATTAATAGCAAAAATGTATTAAACATTTAACATTAAAGGGTACTTTAATGTTAAATGACATGACATGTTTAAATAACTAACCAAAAATTTATTTGGCATATAATAGGAGAGAAGTTGAAAAAAATGAGATAATTTCGAGCATTAAAAATTTTAAATTTTAGAAACACCATGTACATTTAGTATTGTTACACAATTTTATCCCCTTGATGTTGTACCCGAGAGGTATTCTACCTTGAGGTATTTAGAGTCGGTATGTGAAGTGGCTCCATGTTTAAAATTTGCATATCTTTTAATATTGAATTAATCCTAATAATTATTAATAATTTACATAATACATTCTCAAGTGTATTAAGTGTAAAGATGGTTTTGATTATGCTAGCTTATTATTATTTTTGTTAAACCTTGTGGTTTACAACTTTAAAGTTTTCCAGAAAGTTGAGTTTTATTTAAGTCGGCGATAGATTCAAGATGGTGAAAACATGTCGACTATAAATAAATATATAAGTGTAACCATAAACATACAGTTTACGCAAGGAGCTTTTCGGTATATGTAGTTATAACCTTATAACGAGGGAGTTATAATTTATAAGAACGAATCTTTTGTTGTTGTTTGCGTATGGATGTTATACAGTATAAAAATGTAATAAAATTAAATCTTTTGTCGGACATAAGAATCGTTTGTTACCATATTCTTTTTCAATTAGTCTTTGAATTAATCTTTGAAGCGGTTAAACAGACGAAATATAAATTAATTTAGAGGTTATTATAATATTTACTTCAATACTGCTTTCAGTCTCTGTGCCTCACACGATGTTCGTTCGGTTGTGAAATTATAACGCCAAGTTTTTTTATTGAGATTGAGATTCGCTATTTTGAGATTTGGTCATACGATATAGTTATAATATAGTACCGATATAGTACCGTCTGATAAGTTGTGTTACCATTATAACTCTATGAACGTCATTTATAACGTAAATTTTGTCCATGCGCCAACTCTATAAGAAATATGCCCCATACATTTTTTTACGACATTTAACTTTTTCACTCTGGTCACCCTAGTATTATTAACTATAATATATAACCCCTTAACTATAAAACTAACAAAAGCAAAACATTTAATCACAATTATTTTCTTGAATCCTGAATAATCATAATATCAATAGAAATTGTGTTAATTATTGTAAATTAGTTGTTGTAATATACTTATTTATAATAGGCCTATTTCTACCGTGTAGATAGGCTGGCTTATTTATCACCCCGACTATGTGTTTTAACGTCGAGCCTCTGCCGACGCTTATAGGTAGGGTATCAGATAATTTCGTCTTTACCAACCTTTATTGATTAACTCGTAAAGAGATCTTTATAGTACGTGCCAACCCACTCACACGCATAGATGTGCATTATAAATTATAGTTACCTTCCTCCTATAATTACCGACCTCGTTTTATGTGTTGCCTAGATTCGATCAGCAACGCAAACCATTGTTTACGCTGGAGATCGAACCCGGGACTCTGCGGTAGAAGTAATGCATCTTATCCACATCGCTACGGCGTCGGCATTATGTAAGTTAGATTAACAACACAAAACAAAAAAAATCGAGTATATAGTATCCTAATCCGTCACCAGAGAACAGAATCCAATCATTTAAATTTAAGTACTTACTGCTTAAATCCGTATCATTCAGCACTGTAGTAATTTCTGTCGCATAATTCAATGGATTTAAATCTTCAACACCACCTAATTTAATTACCCTCACAGAAGAATCATAACTATTCAACCTGTAGGAAAATTTGAATACACCTACGGTATTTTGATTCCATTCTTGTGTTGTGGCGGCGTCTGGATTAATCGGTGCTTTTGAGATGATCTCCTGCGTCGAACAATCAACTTTTAACAGTAATGATTTTGTCGTACCGTCTGATTGAATTCGATGTAGTTTTAATTGCGCTATCTGGTCGCCTCTGTTCATTCTACTACTAAATATACCACTTGATGCACGTTTTTTATTAAAATTCGATCACAACAGCGTTGCTTCCCAAGGAATATCGAATTTTGCGATTAATCAAATCGAAAATTTTCAAAATCGAGATGGTTTCGTGTGTTTGTTGATATGTTGTGACGACGCCAATGCTTTTGTTTTATATCCGTTTCCTTTAGTAATATGGGCAATATTTAGTAAGGTGGCGCTGCCAAATGCCATTATTGCCTACTGGCACGATTTATTATTTGCAAATTATTTAGGAAAATATAGATTAAGAAATGTATAATTATAAAGTATATATAATAAGTTACCTAGTAATAAGACAAAGTTATAAAGTCAGAGAGATAAACAGGAAAATTCTTAGAAAACACAATACAAATTAAATCTATTTGTAAGGTTTCAAATATGGTTTCAAACATTATCACGGCAGCACTGACAAAATCTTAGCGACATTTTGAGGTTGGAAAACTCAAGCCGATAGTTGTCATTGTGTTCTGTTTAATATTTTATGAAAATATATTAAATAAGATATTCTGTGGTGCAAGGAGAGCCAAGATATTCCATAATTTTGTTAGAACTAATAATAATATAAGTTGAAGATGACTGCTTTCGAAGGTATAAAAGATTTTTTCCCTGAAACTTATAATGCATTATTATGTATTTTTAGAGTTTGGTGTTCTCCCCGAAATAGCTAAAGCTATTGAGGAATTAGAATTTACGTATGTACACTATGTTATTATTTTTTAAATTTGGTTTTTCTTTGGCTTATGGACACGCGCCCAAAATTAAAAATCATACCATATTTGAAAGCTCTTAAATCAAGAACAGTGGTGTATATCATATCTTGGTGGCTCTTTTTGTTCAGGAGTTATAGCCTTTCAATATGCTTAAAAGAAAACACTTATTATACACTAGACGCTATTTCAGCGACTAAAACTGTAGTACACGGTTACTATGATTTATAAAGATTTGTGTTATTACCATGAAACTGAATTAATAGTTTTTTCATGATTTATTTAATCCATTTCTGTTACTGTCAAATTAATTGCAATTTATTTCCGAGTACGATTTCCTAATGACATTTACAGAAATTTATAAAAACAGCATGAAACACAATATTCAGTTTCATGGTGATAAAACAAATCTTTATACATCATAGTAACCGTGTACTGCAATTTTAGTCGCTGAAATAGCGTGTATAGTGTTTAATAAGTGATTTCTTTTAGGCACTTTGAAGGGCTATAACTCCTGAACAAAAAGCCACCAAGATATGATATGCACCAGTGTTCTTAATGTTTTTAATTTTCGGCGTGTCCATAAGCCAAAGACAAGCCTTAAATTTTATTAAAGTGAATCGTTATTTTTTATTTAGATTGCCAACTGATATTCAAGCTGAAGGCATTCCATTGGTACTTGGCGGCGGTGATGTTCTGATGGCAGCAGAAACAGGCAGCGGCAAAACAGCTGCATTTTGTTTACCGATTTTACAAATTGTATGGGAAACATTGAAAGATATAGAATCTGGTAAAGCCGCCAAAGCTTCACAGAGTTTAGGTGAGTTAATCTGTGACAAATTCGAATTTGAAGCAAAGTTAACCGGTTTAAATTAAATGTAGGCTTAATTAAATCTTTTATTTGATGAATATTTAGTTGAAAATAATTCTAATAAACTAATATCTGAAGCATCTAATATTTAAAACTCAAAGATTATTACCATACTACACTCAGAAACTTAGCATTGTCTGGAATTATGAGCAAATCTAAAAGTTGATCTTAGCAGCACAAAGCTTCAAGATCTACGATAAAATTATTTCCAAATGATTAGTAATAGCATATATTTACTGCCTTTCAAAATGTATGTGGCGTAAGTTTGATAGAGGGCCATGCTTTCGGAAATATATATATAATTTTTATACTTACTAGTTTGTAAATTGTTATCCTGCATATAAGTTAGTAAGAACATATTTCGAAATGTTTAAGTACTACCAGTATATATTTTTGGACGAAAATTACCAAGGGCTATCTTACTATCTACTTTTTAACCTTTCTCTCTAAAATTACCAGTCCTCCTTTTCATTTATATTTATTAGTAAAATATTATTTTTAATTTTATTAAAAAATAATAGAATGTGTTCTAAGGAATGAAATCTTGCATATTCGTTGTGAACGATATTTAAAATTAAGACTAAATAAAATGTTCTTGTCCAGTTGTATACAATATCAAATGAAAATCATCGGTAGTTGGACATCAGGTTTTATT
>WYDF02054571.1:0-11982 GCA_009867245.2 Adranes taylori
TCATCACCTTTTCATCACAAGTAAGTAGGTGCTAATTTTCGAAATTAGCACCTACTTACTTAAAAATTTGTCGTACTACTGGGACATCCTTGCCTTACACCCCTACTGACTTCAAACCATTCTGATACATTTTAGCCTACTCTCGCTCTTACTTTTGCTCCTTCATACATTCCTCTTATCATCCTTATAATTGTCTCTGATATATCAACTTTCTCTATCTCCTCCCACAATTCCACTGTTATTAGTCTGTCAAATGCAGCTTTCAGGTCCACAAACAATAAATATAACTTCCTTTATTTTACCTAATTCTTGCTGAGTTATATAATTTAACATTTTTATATTGTTTGTAGTCCGCCAGCTCTAACAAATCCTGTTTTTGTCTGTGATAATACTTCCTTCTCCTTCATCTCCTTTTCCAATCTTCTATTCAATTTTTTGGATATAGCCTATTCATAGCATTCATAACGATTACTCGCCTATAACTTTTTACACACTTTCGTTTCCTACATTTATAAACCGGGATTATTTCCACCTCCTTCCATCCTCAAGTATTCTATCCTTCCCACACGATTCTTTATTTGTAATACTGGTTAAACTTTAACCCACTTTCGTTTAAACATACCCATTTGTGCGTCGGCAACCTGTCAGGTCCTGACGCACTTTTTTTTTTTTCATTCCGAATACCACCTTTACCTCTTCCACCCTAATCTCTACTGCATTTCCCTCCTACGGTTCAATCACATATTCCTCCTTTTCCATTATATTTTTTGACTCATTCTCTCGACCACACACTTCTCTCGTACATTTTTTCTCCCATAAATTATCTTTTATTTCCCTCTCGTATCTCTCATTCATCTCCTTATATCTCATATTCTCTATTCTCCATTTATTCTTTTCTTTATTGTATTCCATCCATGTAGTTATTATACCCAAATATAGTTTTATTATACCCAAATATAGAAATATTCTTTAATGGCTACTCCCAATGGCTTGGCTGTTAAGGGAGAATTGCTAATAAAAACTATGCGTAGTTAAGAACGACAAATTAAATTTTAAAAAATTAACAAACCGTTAAAAAAGGTGATTCCGTATTAATTACATTTCTGAAGCTATATTTTTCGTAGTCCGTTAAAAATTAAATAAACACGTTAAATAATAAACATATTAAATGGATAAAATTAAACCTGCAATAAACATACTTTTGACATAATTCCAAAAAATAATGATTCCAGAAATAACAATTTGGAAAATAATAATTCCAAAAACTATAATTCCAAAAATTAATAAATTTATCTGTACCAATGTACTTCATGCAAATTCCAAAAATATTTTTTCTCTTGATACTCCTCCATACCTAACTTAAATTTATCTTATTTTAGCAAATCGCAAAAGCGTAATAAACAGTAATATTCCCACAAATTCTTTGGACTATGTTTTGTTTTACGTTATGTTTGTTTGCTTCTTGTTTTTTCTATTTGTGTTTTTTATTTTATGTTTTCGCTATATTTTGTTTGTTTTGTTTTTGAGCTATGTTTTTGTTTTCGTTATTTTTTGATTAAATCAAAATAATTTTTTATTTGGGGGTTGTATCAAGGTAACACCGTGTATAGTAACATAATGAAACGTAGATTGTTTTTGTTCATTCTTTAGCGCGTGTCAAATATTAATAGATTTTATTTACTTCATACGCGAATTAAATAGAAAAACATTGTACACAGTTAACGTTATATAAAATCAATAATTGTTGAACTGGGATTGAGAAATAAAATTTTTAAATGTAGAAATTGAACTGTTTTAAATAAATTTTTATTTATTTTAAAAATAATTCCAATAAATTTATATTAAAACCAAAGAATTTTGGACAGACAAAACTGATGCACAAATCTAATCCATGACAATATGTCAATAATTTTGTTTTATATTTTTAATTAAATTAAAAATTTATTAAAAATATATATATTTTTAATTAAATTAAATACTTTACATATAAACTATATATTTATTTTATTTATATAAAAGTTTCATCGTTCTTAATGATTATTGTTTCTATTAACACCATTTCCAAATGTTCACTATTCATTTTAAAATTTAACTAATTTTTAAAATTATGAAATTAAAATTTAAAAAATTATCTAGAAGAAACCTGTAGGTTTATTGCTTGTTTAAACTGACAAATTGTACATTATATCCAGATACAGGTCATATGTTGTCTCTATAAATCCAAAAGATTTACAATCATCAACGCTCAACTCAACAATGCAGAACAATTATAATTTTTGCATCTACGTATTATTGTCAATGAGCCATGCGACTGCAAAGTTTCGTATGCGTATCCTTCTCGGCCAATGCCTTGCACAGTATATGTTCATGTGCAAAGGGCTACTTTATGTTGTATACATTGCAACATTTATAGCTAAAATATTTTTCTTCCTGCTATGATGAAGTAGACGATGCTAGTGTGTCCGAAGTAGAAACCATTTCATGTTTATTTTTAAGTTAGTGTTCAATGAACTATCGAAAAAGAGATGGGTGCAAAAGGACTCGGTGTATTATAGGTTCCAAATGGGAACAAGCTATGTCTTTTTAAATGACTTAGCGGTACATCGCATTTTAATTCAAAACATTTTAGTACCGTTTATTGGAGAAGAAATGAACTACATTTGCACGTATTCATACGTAAGCTTTATTATTAATACTAGATACTAAAGTCAATCACTGTGGAACTAGATACTAAAGTCAATCACTGTGGAAGCAATCAAGGTTAGAAAAATGAACTAAACTTCTTTTAAGTTATTGTGCGCAGTATAACAAGTTTTGCGCGCGTTGTGTCAAAAAAGAAACCATTAAAAAGGATGAACAGCAAATAGAATTTTGGGTAAGTGGTAAAACCTAAGAACAGGTCTAAATGTGTTACTTTAATACCTACTAAATTTTTTGGAATAATTTTGTTTTTATTTCTATGGAGCTGAAATGTAGTATTTTTTTTTTGAAGATTTCAGAATAAGAGAAAGGAACAAGTGAATTACTAGGCCAGCGATATATCTACATTTCCTCTTTGCTGTTTTCGTTCTATATTCACACTCATATTGTTTGGATCACAATATTGGTTGCCCTTTGTAAATGCAAGCGTGACATTGCTTATATTTATACCGGCTATGGGATTTGACGGAGTGAGGCAAGGAAATAGGCAAGTTTTAACAGGTGGGCATTGTTTATAGTTCGGCACGCAGGCTTTATTAAATTGCAACGTATGCAGAGTCGTAGAATGTTTTGTTTCATTGTTTAATTTTTATTCAATGCAGATAAAACATCTATCAGTATTTTTGGAAGTTGATATCTTTGTTTTCCAAAATTCATTATTTTATGGTCTTGTGGGAATTTAGGAAACATGCACTCATTTAGGAGTACCTTGAATACAACGAAATCTCTTTTCCAGTTGTATGTGTGTGTTAAGCCACACTTTATTTATCACTTCTAATATTGTCAGGTTTAAAATCAACTGAAGGGTCATGTGAACTCTAACCAACTGATTAGAATTCACTTTCAGTCAGAATTCGTGTAACCCAACCGAATATGATTGTAGTAGAGCGAATTAAAAGGATTATTAAGGGCGTAGACTCAATTTTCAAATTATTTGTTTACGTGGATCAGAAGTATGCTCGTATAGCTTTACATTTATATTGGATTAATAATTATGAGAGCCTTTACTTTATTAAAGCCAACAAAATAAGTACGGCTCATAAATTAATTAGATATAATAAAACGCCACAAGAATTTAACCCGATCTACTTGTCTAATCAATTTTCTTGACCTTTTAATCCAATAAAAATGATATTGGATTAACGTATTCTGGAGAGTAATAATGCAATAACTTGGTATGATTTATTTGAAATACAAATACAGCGACTTGTATTCAACAGGAAATAAATATATAATTATCTAGCAAAATTAAATTAAATTAAATACATTTTCATAAAGATCATTACGCCAACGGTAAACTTTATTATTGGTTAACGAATAAATAAAAAAACCTTGTAATCAACATGCGGACATTAGTTAATCGATTGTTTATTTCTTTAAAAGCGACAATTAATAACGTTGAACAATCATACCATTTACTGAAGATCAAGTAAATAAAGAAAACCCTAATGTGCCCTACTTATCGAAGTCCATTTAACACATTTTTCTAATGTGCTCTCTCTAGTCAATGGTCGTAAATCTGAGTTATTACCAATTTCTCCTTACTTCAAAACTTTTTCTCGGAGTAGATGTACCTCTTCAGCACCGCGGACATCTTAATGCTAATAGCCCCGGGCTAAGCACGTGTTCTTAATCGCGATGTATTCAAGGTTTAGGGAAAGTGAATGCATCTAATATCGTTCGTTTGGAAAGGGCAGCTACAAAATGTTTAAAGGAAGTGAATTTATCTAACATCTTTCTTTTGGCGTTACAATATAAAAGTATTAAGTTTAAGCAGTGATGTTAAATGACCTAGTAATTAAGTAATTTAAAAAATGAGGTAATTTTTGATAATTTAGAAGAAATCTGATTTCATACGGTTAAAATAGGTATCATATAAAGCAAGAACTAAATATTTATTTATAAATATATGATTCATTCTGTAAATTAATTTTGTTGATTAATTGTGGAAGAAGTTACGTGATTAACTACATTTTGATCCGTAAAATGGAGACTTGGTTGCAGACTAAAGGTTGAAAAATTTATGAAACAACTACTAGTAGTTGTTTCATAAATAAATTAGACAGGGGAGAATTTTAGTGGATTAAATATATAAAATAAGTTATTTCTTTAAATGTTTTTAAAATTACGTATATGTCGTATATATCGTATAAATTACGTATATGAATGAATAAAGGAAAATCGACAACAATTGAAAATTTTTAAATCTCTGAAAAATGACTATAGTTGCCGAATTTTGATAACCATTTAATTTGCTAATATTAAAAGATTTTTATTCGGATATTTCCAATTTAATTTTAAATTTCAGACTTATATTCTGGAATTTAAGTCTGACTTCGTTACCCCGCTGAAATTTTATTCATCGCCTAATGCCTAACTTGCCTACGACCATCCAAGAAATACAAGTATAAAGAGACATGATGGTATCCATTTGAATAAAGAATGTACGAAACAGCACAAAAAGTTACATAGAAAACAAGAGCGACCTTCAGTAAAACGAATATGATGTCGTTCACAACTAGAAAAGGCTCATTCATTAAGCCTTCTTTCTGAATGTTACAGTGGTCACAATTGAATGGCATGTCAAATAGTTGGGCCTAGTTCTGAATCTGAATTTAAAATTCAGCAGGAATCGTATGCTAAACTTTTATAGTAGACTATGGTAGTGTATTGCCAAATATGGTGCACTGATCCTTCACACTAATTCTGGAGACGTACGGTTCATGAAGACGTCGTCTGGTGACATCAAGTTCTTCAAGGCGTATTCAAAACGGGATCATAATTTGTTTATTTCTCTGTAACTACCATACTGCTACATAATTTATTCCATTTTGTAAGATGTAGGATGCTCGTGTATGAGGTTATCAGGGTTGGGTAAGAACTCGCTGTTTCTATTTATAATATTAGCAAAATACATTAAACATTATATAATGATGTACGCAATAACATGTTTAAATAATAGTAGTTTATTGTTCCAATATTTATGATGTGAAAATAAGGACTCTAAAAGTGATTTTTAACTGACTAACAATAAATAGCTTCTATATATACAATGCATAGAAATTGTTAGGACGATTCCATCCTATTTACAAGAAATATCAAATAAAAGTTGCGAACAAAAATGTTAATTCAATTTTAGATATTAATTGGTTCTTGTGGTTATGACGTGGATTCTCCTTCTTACTTCTCCAGGACGTTGGTGAAAGTAGATTATTGACGATTGAAGGTTTAATGCAGTCTATGTACGTGCTAAGTACAGTCCATTAATGTGACGGAGACGGTAAAATAAAATGTTGAAGATGTGATGAAATTTTTTTATGCCGTAGGTAAAAAAGAAATGTAGCGAAGTGTGGACTACTCGCTGTCGCCGAAGTACTAACGGAACAAGCGCTGTGATGTTCTTCACGCGTTACCTTGTAGAGCCATCATTTTCCGGGAGTGGCCGGTAATGGCACATCTCCTGGAGCTGTTAGGGATAACGAAGAGCTGTGGGGTGTAGTCGGTTCTTCCTTCTGCTTCAGATGAGTGACAGGAACAGAATCGTTGACTAGCATCCGCGTTGTTTGCTAGGCCTCTCAGGTGTTACGTCGCCTTCACCTCTACTAATTTGATACGCCAGATGTTTGGCGTCCCTCTACTTCTGCTTCTGGCATCCTCGATTTCTCATTGAATGACGTAGATTTCAATTTCATTTTCTCAATTTCATTTATCAAATCAATGATAGAGGTTACATCACTAGATTCATCCGGGTCTCATGACTATTACTTCCCCAATTATCATATATGCACAAAATTGTTACTAATAAATAATACTTTTGTTACCAATAACATTATATTAACTTATATTAAATTCTTAAAAACAGTTGTTTTTTCAATCCTGTCATTACAGTTCTTATCACTTTCAATAAGGACTATAAAATTTTTTTGCATTTATAAAACACTTACCAGACGGCAGATTATTATAGTTACTGTTATGGTTACAGACTCAATTGTTCTAATCAAAGCAGGATCGTAATTTGTTAACAACCATAGCGCTATTTATATTTTATTCTGTTTGGAACATTAAATAATAATCAATGCTCTTGCATGAGATTGAGGGTTGGGTTAGGAATTGGTTTGTTCTTAATTCTTATAATAAAGTACTTAATTACTTATATGATATACACAAAAAGACAATAACAAGTTTAAATAGTTTAGTTTATTGTTCTAGTATTTATAACTGCAAATATATGACTCCAAGCACGATTTTAAATGACGGACAATAATATGGATTCTAAATGTAACTCGAAATTTGTTAGACTGATCTATTTCTTCTTTCATTAAAAAAATGAAGCAAATAAAGAGTGACGAACTAAATATGATTGTATTTCTTTTATTGAATTATGTTTCTTCATCTATGAGTTGAGGTTCTGGAATGAAACTTCTCTTCTATACCAACGGCGTTGAAGTTGACTGGATTAAATAAATGATCCTTGGTTGAATAACATGTGGATGAAGGTTGAACTGAGCGTTAGCAGATGTAGAACTATATCGATGTGATGTTGGGGTACTATTTTGGTACATATGCCTGCAGGTGTAGAAAAGCATTGAAACGTTCTGATAATAGCCTTTTTGTTGATGGATTAGGATCTTGTGCATATTGACTAATAATTTGCGTTGACGGAATGAATGTGACCTCTGCCGAAGTATTTAAACTGGCGTCGATGATGTCTTTGTACTCTCGCATGGTCAGTACTTTCTGTGTAACGTCTTGTTCTCGTGTTACTCTCCTCCATATCTTGCATCTATGTCAAGGATAATGGGAAAATAGTATGAGAATAAGAGTAGAAGAAGTGGTAATTATTTGGGAATCGAAAGATTCAATAGAAGATGTGTCGTCGGATACTTAACTTTTTTGTTTCTTAGAAGTTGATTTTATTTTGTAGAATTTTAATTTACTTATTTTTTTATTCGTAGAGTTAATATATTGATTGAATATTTGAAAATTTACTATAGCGCTTTAAGATCAGATCAATTAATGGCTGCGACAGTTCTAGCTGACCCTAAAAAAATTGATTAGGTCTTATTTCAGAATAAAGTTTGGACTATCGCGATTGGGTTCTCGCAGCACATTCACAGGCAACAATAAAAAATTGTGTCTGATGATCACTGACCTGGATGGCTCCTTTTATGCGAATTTTCTGGGAAAGCAAGCTGCTCCTAGTGGATCTGTTGAGCTGTGGCGTGTTGCCTAAGCCGGTGTCGTAAAAAGGCGGAGTTTGAAATAAGCCTCTACTACAACATTTTTAGAAAGGTTATATTTCCGACCAATCAAAAATTTCTTCCTGATACTTAAGAAAATTTAAAGATCAAAGTTGCATTATTTTGTTGATGGTTATCTAGTGAAATGAGAGTAGTGGTGATTTCTAAATGTAGCTTGATGCGGTCAAAATCTCAAAGTATCGCATAGAAAACGCCTCGTTCAAAAATACGTTACACTAATATCCAATCAGATTTTTTGAAAGCCAAAATGGTAAAAACTTACACGTCATTCAGAAAATGTGGTGAGTGAAAATACTTGACGTGGTTCTTGTCGAAACAAATATTACGCATATTGGAGACGCAAAACATCTCGCATACTATAATGAGTGCCGCTGTCGTTTTACGACCGGCGGTGAGCATCAAAGCATTGACGCGTCATATGCCGCCTTCTTGTCCGTTCGGTGACAGCTGTTTGATGTTTATTTGTATAGATAAATATGTATATGTTGTCGGAAGCTGTTGTCTTCTTACCATTTTCTGGAATAAAATTTTTCCCGTGATTTAACTAATTTGTTATGATATTGATTAGTTGATTGGTTAAGTTGTATATTATATTTAATTGTATATTATATTTTTTGATGAATTAGATTAGTCCATTTAGATATGTTGTTAGAGGATTTCTCATTTAATTTATGATTTACTAAGGAATTGCTTATTGCGATTATTAATTAATTGAATTAATGAGAATCCTATGACAATTAGTAACAGACAGATTAAAAAACATATTCTCATCCTCAGGTAAGTGAATTAATTCCTTATATTTACAAAGCCAATATGAACAAACCATTTTAAATTTAGAATTCAACTCTATAAGCTCAATTCAAGGCATGCTTCTATAAATTTGGAGCCCCCAATTTGCTTGAAATAATATTGTATTATAAGTTTTAATGATAGGGAAATAGTGCTACAGAAATAAGAGGAGTAGAAGCTGTTTACTTAAAAAATGTGTCACTGTCTCTCAGTTGTTTGGCAAATTTAGGTAGTTATCTTTATTTCCACGAATGTTTTCAACAATAGTATTCCTTCTTGTACGGAATTGTAAAATAATCTGTTGTTATATTAATTCCGTATTGTGTAAATAATTCCATCAGCTTGAAGACAACAAACTCTCTAAGGAGAATTAAATTCTCTGGCATCTTTCTTCTTCCGTAAATAGGAAAATCTGTTAATTAAATGCCCATCGCAAGCATCAGATTTTAACGAAAATTTTTCATACAGATAACCCCTGTTGGCCGCGATCCTGCGATCCCGGTGGCAAGTTGCTAGACGATTGCTTATTTGATTTCGTCAGTTCATTATTGCATTTTTGCTTCGATTTACATGTATTTATATGAGAAAACGTGCATTTCCTATGAAGCAGAGACAAAATTCCACTGATTATTATGAATAACACACACAAATGCTGTGGACTGGACTAACGCAGACTTAGAAGCAACTGAAAAATATCTCTCATGGAGTTTCATGAGATTGTGGAAATGGGAAATTATCCACCAAATTTAATTTTTAATGTAAATGAGACGAGACTATTCGAAACGAATGCCAACACGTATTTCCATAGAAGAGATGACTGCTTGTAGACTTAAAGCAGCGAAGGATTATCATACTCTTCTTCCAAATAGAATTTCATATAGAGAATTATTTACCCGTTTATTGGAGAAGTATCCAAAAGGCTTGAATGGCACAAACTATATTTGTGGACTGGTTTGAATCTAGTTTCTATCCAGCAATAAAAAATTTTGCGAAGATATTGGGGTGAACCTCGAGCTCTTTTGGTGTTGGACAATGTGCCGGGAACTTGAAACTCTATGCACTGATTTTCCAGTTGAAGTAGTATTCTTACCTCCAAATGCCACGTCAATCTTAGAGCCGATGGATCTAAACGGACTCGTAGCATTTAAGGTCGATTATTTAAGGAAAACGATTCGCCAACTCACTGAAGAAACTGACGGATACAGCCCTGTGGATTTGGTAGAAACAATTTAGAGTTATGAAAGCTATCAGAAACATCCACGAAGCGTGGAATGAAGTTATCCAATTGTGTATGAAAGGTGTTTAGAAAAAGTTCTTCAATGATATTCCGTTATGAAAGGGATATTCAAAATATAAGTATTTTAGTCACTTTCGGAGGCATAGATGATGTTCAAACTTTGTTGAAATCACACGGCGAGCCTTTAGCCAATGAGAGTTTCAGGAAATGGACTGTCATGTTATGCACCAAGAGTATAACGTATTAGAACCAATTTCTGTACGAAATAACTGTGAAAATCATCGGAAGGGCCCTTTCTCTTCACAATCAATGTATGGAATTGTTAGAAGAAAACGACAAAAATTACGAGGGAATAAGTGATGTAAAGGACAGTATCGACAAATTTTATGCAATAAATGTCCCAGCAAGGAACTTTAGATATTTTTGCAACGCGGAACAAAGTGATAAGATTTTGTTTCAGTTTCCTTTCAATATTATATAAAACATTTATTTTTATATTAATAATGTTTATTTTATCAACAGTGTTTTTACATTTTCTAAAATGATTTTTTTAAATCCCCCATTGTTTGCAAAATTTCGCTCATTGCGACCTTCCCTGTAACACATCATAAGCAATCAACGGGTATTAGCTGTACATAATAAACTCTAAGAATAAGTAACATTCTTGTAGGTTTAATACAATTTATTTAGTTGAATCATCTCTTGTTGCGAAAAATGCTTAATCTCGAATTCTTGCTGATGAAGATATTATTCTGTTAAATCGTTGTGTGGTCGACTAAACTATAATTCAGATGAACTCTGTGTGTGTGCCAAAATCGTGTTTAGAAATCACGATCTATAGAAAAACTTGAGAAAAATATTATGTATTTTGTGATTCTCCAATTAGATATTCTTATTACAGTTTCTTTAATATCTAAGTATCTAAAGCTAGACGTATACTGAGACCTTTTAAATTAAATAAACTAGTATACAACACGTTTTAATAGAGGCAATTTCAATATTATATAATTGGTTTATTTAAAAATTTGATCGAAAAATTATTCACATTTTTAAAATGCTTACATTATCAGTACAGAGAGACATATTTATAATATGTCTCTCTTAGCAAGTACAGAGTCGAGTAGCAATTACAGAGATGGGTTGCCACTTAGTAAATTATGAAAACAATATCAGGTTCTGAGATCGCGTAATTTCTCATCAACTGGTGGTGCTAGAGAACCGGAATTCTGTTGTTAACGGATAACACATCCCATATGAATTAATTCAATTAGCTAATTATCGTAATAAGTAATCCTCTATTGATCAATCAAATATAAATTCAATATGAGCTATTAATTCGCTAAATAAAAATTTTATGAATGAGAAAAAAGAATGGATATGTTTAATACCAATGGAGTGAAAAGCAGTAAAAACACGCGGCAGGAAACATTGAACACTAGCGTCCAAATCCAACTCGCGGGAAGATCCGCGACGTCGCAACTTAGTACAACAGCAAGGAAATTTGCGAAGCATACGCATACATGCATACCGAAACGCATATTATTATGTAAGCCTGTCACGACTTGGTATGAGGAAGCGAGCATAGCTCACAGAGATGCATTTTATATGTTATTGCCCCCCCCCTCTCCCCCGGTCACCATATGGTCTAATTGCCGCGACTTTGCCGCTGCCAGCGACATGTCTAATTACCGTGCTTCGCAGCGGTTAACGGTATGCCATCTAGTGACTACAATAAAGCGGATAGCATAAAATTATTCTTTGTCCTCAAATACATATGTATATAAATTTTCATGGCGATCGGTTGAACGGTGTAGAAGTTGATGTACTGCAGCGCCATCTGTTGGCGAGTTACAACAATGTGGATAGCACAGAAATCTTCTCCCTGAAAAAATACATAACTGCCAAGTTTCATGATGATCGATCAAACGGTGCCGGATCATTTATATATATATATATACATATATATATATATATATATATATATACTCATTGGCC
>WYDF02054582.1:0-25327 GCA_009867245.2 Adranes taylori
ATATATTTCCTTGCAAACATATATTATTCCATTGATTTCTAATTTCAACTAGGTTTTCATGCCCTGCCATGTTTGCGCTTCTAAAATAGTCAACAAAAATGTATGCTCTGTAAAATGGCTTTGTAAAATGCTACGTGATTTTCGTTACTTGAAAAGTAGCTAACAGCCTAAGTTAACGATGCGTTCAAAATATTGATAACTCAAAAGTTGCGAAGCAGTTGTGGAACGCTCAGGTCAGCTGAAAGCAACCATTGCTACTTTCGTAAAATTTCTCATGTGTTGTTGTTGTTACAACTGTGGCAGGTCGGAAGTAGATCGAGTAGTTTCTGTACAACGAGCGCTAAAGAAAAGCAATTTTCTAAAAAAAAATGGAAATTTCACGTGAAGATTTTTTTACCAATTTAACTTAATGTCTCGAGTCGCTTCGCTCAACAAATGGTTTGCAGAATTTTGACGCGATCGTACTTCCTTTCGTTACGAATTTCATGAATGTCAGCTAAAATCTCAGCTGGAATGTCAACATGAAAGAGGATAATTGAAGAGGATAGAAATATGACATACCATAAACAACGGCATTCTTGGGCATACCAAAGACCGCAGTACATTACATGTAGTATAAACTGTTAGCTGTAAAAAGATCTGTTTCCGTTCGATTCCACAAAATTTGACTGCAGGTAAAAAAAAACTTATGTCTTTATAACATCGTAACAACTGACTAATCTTGGATATATTCGTAAACCCCGAAAATAATGCAAAAATTAAATGTTTGGGTGTTATAAGATAAACACATGGGAGGATAAAGGAAGAGAGGAATGACGGTGGACCTTAAGTTAGAGGTGAGTAAATCTGTTTTCTACAAAATTTTTGAATTTAACTTTGAATAAAAGAACTTGACGAGCGAGGAAATCACTTTGAATATTGAATTTTGTCTAACAAATTTCTCAATAGATTGATTAACTCAAGCGTAACTTTGTGGCCGTCAATGATGAAATATCAATTGGAAGTTTTTACTTCGTGATTTACCACGTAGTTAAATTTTTTTTTAATGTAACTATATGTCGGACCATATTCAGATACAGACAATTAATCCATAGGGGGGTGACTGGGTTCGTTTTAGGTGTATATATTTTCTTATTATCGGGGTGTGGTTAGGTAATCATATTGATCTACCAGGTATTGGGCTTAGTGGTGTTTATATTTTACGAGGGAGAGTCAACGACAAGATAGAGGTAACGATAACTTTATACGGGGAGGAATCTACGACAGGATATGCTGGAACGATACGATTATTATAAGGATGAGAAAATGAGAACAATTATAACGACAACAACGATTATATCAACAATTATAAGGACGGGACAATGACAACTGAATATTTCTGTTGAATTAGATGTTTTTGATTATTTAAAATATATAAATATTTCGCAAATAAGATATATGTGTTTTCTTCTCGCTATCCGAAAGCGAAAAAAATTTTTCCACACCCCGATAATAAAAAAACATATACACCTAAAACGAACCCACATATCCCCCTATGTATTAATTGTCTGTATGTCTGAAGGTGGTCCGAAAGGGCTGAAACTATAGTTACACTAAAAAAAATGTACTATACGTGGAAAATCACGAAGTAAAAGCTTCCAAATTATATATTTATAACAAAATTTTGATTGAAGCAATGTATTGATTTAATCTGTTCATATTTGTAAAAATCCAAAAGTGTTTCATTTATTTTACTTAAGAGGGCCAATCACTCTCAGTAAGTCATTTCCGTAAACAACCACTTCAGAACGTTTTCGTACGGCGTCGAACATGGCGTCTACAAAATGCAAGGAGAAAAAGTATAGCTAACAGATATTCAAACATCAAAGTAGCTTTGGCTACTAAAAGAATTTTTAACAATGTATATTTTTAATTAATTCAATACAACACAAAAAAAATCCAAAATGAAAAACTGATGACATATATAATTGTGTCGTAGTGGTATTGAAAATATGCTGAAGTGTGATTTAATCAAATTACTGTTTTTAATATAGCTATTTATTCAGTTCTTCTGAAGAAGGGTTAATTGTCTCCCCGAAAGAATTGTGAAGTTAGGCATTCAATTCTCCTCATGGCTATGTAAACTGTTGTTGTATCTTCACTGGCTGGAGGCATTTGAAATGTTCAATATATGGAGTTATAGAAAACATGGTTTTAATTAGTTACTTTGAATATTGTTCTACATTCTTTGCTATCTCAATAAACAAAAAAAATACTTGACAAGCTGGAGCGGAACGGGGGAGGAAGTCACTTTGAATTTTCTAATTCTACCTTCAATGAGAAAACTTGGGCGTGGGAGAGATAATTTATTTAGATTATATCCTCTACCGGTTGTATATCTTGACAGAATTTGATAAGCAATTAAGGAAGAGTAGGGTTTACAAGAATTTTTGAATGCAAAAATTAGATTCAGATATTTTCGACTTGCTAGATATTTTTGAGACAAAATATATATGTAAAATTTTTAGCACGTACCTGTTACATTCCTTTTGCGTCTCGCACCATACTAAATAGGCTGTAAAAAGTTCGTTGTGGGTTAGATTTTCTCGGCAGTAGTGTTGACAACGAGCCTGTTCGCCACAGAATCTGTAATAAGCCTGAAAACGGTCTTTAATCTTTAGGAATCCTTCGCACATTGTTTCAATACATGCTGTTTGCCTATAGGATCGCATATCCCGTACCAGTGGATACAAACTATTTTTCCAAAATAAGACGTTGGTTTCCAAAATTTCATTTATATTAGAAAACAGTTTTACGGTGTCAATGTCTTTTAATATGTTCGAAAGTTGTAGGTTGCGTAAACATGCCAAGAAAAGCTGAAAATATAATTTCATAAATATTATATATTTGAATTAAAATATTCTATATAGGGAGATACGTTCCCAATGAAACATTAGTGGAAGTACTGAAACTGAATATTTTGCGCATAGAAAAATTGTATAACGTGCGGAAGTGGGGTATCCGAGCACATTCAAATGACTTCAAATCGCAATTCGTTTGGAATAACAATACACTTTAAAAGCAAAGGCCCGCCATATTGATTTATGTAATAACGTAATGGAAAAATATAATTATGACTTTCGGACAAGAGATTAGTGGGCCGAGAGCCGCTCGATGATGTAGATTTTTTTGTATCACTTAGATTGTACATTTAAGCTTTATACCGGAAGGTACACACAAAGCAGCCAACCGTAAATAAACTCTTGCGTACATTTAATGAAATATCTTCAAGCGCACTGATTAAGATATTTTGTTAAAAACAATAAATAGTTATTAGCTCTGAGATGATTGAGAATTAAAAATGGACCAATTAACTGATTATCGCAAATACTGCCTAAAACTTTTCATAGAAATCTTGTAAGTATTTTTAACAAAATTTAATAAAAAGGTTACAAACATAAACTTAATGAAATATATTAAGCGTTATAAAGTACACAAAAATGCGTCCGTAAATTTTAAATGAATAAAAGCGTATTTAATATTTACAATAAAACAGCCAGTACCTTTTATTAAAGAAACAATAAAAAACATATTCTTTAAGAATATACATTTCCTCGTCTCTTCTTCTAGCCAATATAAATTAGAAACAATTAACAAGGAATTTAGGCAAGTCGTATAAAAGTAAATTGAACAATAAAATACTTACATCCACTACAACTTTCAAAGTTTTAATATAAGCTGCTTCAGTTTTGATAAGTTCCCATAAAGCAGTTTGCTGTTTTTGTTGTTTATCTGTTAAGTCTGTGGAAAAAAAGAAGTCAATTACCTAATTACCAAATTACTCAATTACCAAATGAGCTAATAATGAATCTTAACAATTCTAGGATTCTAAATATTGTTACGCTTCGAGTTC
Source organism: Adranes taylori (assembly GCA_009867245.2). NCBI lineage: Eukaryota > Metazoa > Arthropoda > Insecta > Coleoptera > Staphylinidae > Adranes > Adranes taylori. The sequence continues at coordinate 3,893 of WYDF02054582.1, forward strand.
ATGTTTTAAAATTAAGACTAGAAATGAGTAATAAGAAATTATTCAACATTTTTTGTGTAAAAACTTCTAAAGTGATTTGATCATATAGAAGCGTATCGGGTATGGATTGAAGAAAATTATGTAGGTTATAATTTTATAGATGATCAAAACTTCAATATTACAAATTCTCAACGGTCTACTGATCTACATTTCAAGATTACAAATTCTCACAATTAAACGTGTGCAATTACATGATAATTAAATAACTTTCAAAATAATTCGTTGTTGACTTCACATGTTCAAGATATTTAGTATTCAGTTTGTTCAAGTTTTTAAATTTAATCTAACGCTAATCTTTCCATTGATGCGATATTGTTAATGTAACTATTATATCTATTATTATTCTTCTTATATTTATTTACCGTCGGCGTTCTTTCGCCTTGGTATGGCCATGGCCTATAACCGACGCATATTATTTATTAATAGTATTAATTTAATTTGAATATGACAAGTGACAATAATATTAAATTTAGTTTATGACTTCTTCTTTTTCAACAAGTGACGAATTGACATATGTTTATGTATGACGGTTGCCACCTAAAGCTAATAATTGTATTATTAGGTACCAACCAAAGGTCTTATTCCACATTAGCATATTCTAATTATTCAGAAAATGGGGTATTCTAATTATCCGAATTTAAAATGTTGAGATTGGCAACAGTTAGTAAATTTTTAATTTGGAACAATAAAAAACCTGCAAACGGAAAAAAATCTAAGCACACCAAGAACTGGCATGGGTTAATAAAGACTTAGCTACACAAGAGCATCAGAATTTTAACAAAATGCAAAAACACTTAAAACAAATTAAACACTTGAACACGCCGAAAGAAATACATGCTGTAAAGAAAGCATCAAAGGAATACTATCAGCAGAAAATCAAAGAAAATAATATGAGGAGAAAATCAAAGGAATACACCATTTATAGCCAATAAATTAAGATATTATTTTAGAGTTAAAATTAATTTAAAAGTGATAACTTTGGTTATGTACATGCTTTAGAAAATAGTTATTCATATGCAATTTATAGTTAATTATTATGTTCTAATGTAAAAGTATTTTTCTTTAATGACATATTTTGAACTTCGGAAGCATGTAATAGAATGTACATGTTAAAGTCAATTATACTAAAATAATAAGTAATAATGTGTAATTTGATTTGTAATCAACCCAATTGATCTTAAGTATTATATAAATACGGAACAATGCATATTCAGAGCTTTGAATATTGTATAATACAAAACACGTTAAGGGTTTGAAAGTAGCCAATAGATGTACTTACTACATGCAAAATTAAGCGCTTTGATTTTACATTTTGTGGTTTTAAGTTACTACGAGTAGTTTCAAAAATTTATCGTAACATGAAATGGAAAATATTATTAGACAAAGTAAATAATTATTTGCTAAACGTCTTTAAACTCTAAATAAATATAAAAATCATAAGTAATTAATAATAGCTTGAAAAATTTGCATTAACACAGTTATTTAAAAAATTACATGCAGCAAATGTAGTAAACATGAAAAAATATATCCCATGCAGACGAACGCTAAAACCAATAGAGGCAGATACAAAACTCGTATAAAGCTCTTGTATAAGTTTTAAAAATAACAAAAATTGCGAATTTCTACAAAGATCTCTAAATCGTGTTTTGGCCTTGCTTGGTTTTGGTAATCCGATAAAAAGCGTTTTTTAGATTAAAAAAGACTCTTGACATTATTATTTAAGTCTCTAGTTCTTGTTTTCCTTCTAGTCAGCATATAGAAACAAACCAAAAATTGTAATAACTAACTTGATAAATCATTTGGATAAAATTTATGAATTTGAATACATTCTTGAGTTGATTAATTGATTTTAGTTTTCAAGTATAATGTGTAAAATGATAAAACCAAAAGAAACGGTTACCTACCTTTTGGTTTAATAATTTCAGTCCAATTGCCTTCCAAATTTTGTAAAGCGTCTATTGATTCAGAGTGTCCCAATGCGTAATTTTGAGACGCAGGAATGCCATGTTTAGCGTAATAATTTAGTTGATCACTAAGCTGTTCCATTGATTGTTTTGTGTCCTGCTCAAAATAAATGTTATTGATGTATATGATGTATATTTTTAGAAACTGTTGAGGTGGGTTATAATGCGATCCATATTAGTTCATTGAAAATAATCTTTCTGCATTGAAACTTGAAATGTATTCATAATATAAGTAAAAAAATTGATAAATTAGATTTTGACATAAATTTATCATTAGCAGTTCTGGATTAATATTGTCATGATTTATAATGTAACTAATTAAGCATTTTACAAACTTTTATAAGTTTTATTACACTATCGGCGGAATTAAGTTTTCAGCAAACTCCATATCAATTATTATTAATGACAGAAATTCGCCTGCGTATGGTAAAAGTTATATTTAAATTAATACGATAAAAAGCTTACATCAAAAATTTTTATATTTAAGATATATAAAATACCTTATTATTGCCAAAAATAGTTGACCATCTTTGTTTGCCTTGTTTTTTTATATCGCTATCCTGAGACGAAAGTCGATTGTCTTGTTGCCAACTATTTGTTAAAGATGTCGCCTCTTCTGTACTTGTACTGAATGATGCTGATGTTCGAGGTCGAAAATTCTATGTCATTAAATGATAAATAAATAAATAAAAAGCTGTTTGCTAATTAGGAGTGATAGTTTACCTCAACGAATGTTTTAAATAGAATATATTAAAAAATTATAGTGTACGTATTTATATACGAAATTTTGTGATTTCCGGTAACCTTAAGTGGTATTACACAGTAGACGACAATGTTGTCTAATATCTATCACTTGAACAGATTTTTAAACTGTTTCAAATGAAATACCCGCATACGTAAACGAACGTTACGTACTTTTAAAGTTAGTGATTTTCATATATTTTATTCCAATTATCCTTAAAAAACATCAGTTTGCACTTGTTTTGTATAATAAAATGTTTGCAATGTTTTGTATTTTCAAAATATTTACTAGGTAAAGTAATATTTTGTGATTTGACATTATTGCTTTCTAAGTTAGTTATTTTTGCTATCCGTTGTTTTTGCTTGAAAATCCACTAAATTGTAAATCTAAAACCCCTAGCTTTGGTTTCTTTCGTGTCGCTGCGGTGAAATCGTACGCTAAATAACGCTTTTCGAATAAATTCGATTTTTCAGGGTTAATTTGCGGGATTAATGGCGAGGAATTTAATAGAAACAACATGCTTGTGTTCAGTACTTATTATAATGTCTAGTATTTTGTTATTTGGTATAATTTTGTATAAGCTGAATAAGCCAGGTCAACTTTATTTTCTTGCGCGTACGCATTGCACTTACGGCTTGCAATTGCACTTATGAAAATGAACTATATCGGTCGGGTCATTAGTGTTAACAATTGTGAATTGGATTTAAAACAATTGTGAATGTTTATCTGTTAACAATTGCGACGTCAGTTGATTATGTTTAAGGACCATATTCAGAAGATAAATATGGAGTCACTATCATCTCAAGTTAAGGTTAGTGCCATTTACAGTTATGTTGAAGGAATTCATTTAAGTTAGTTTAATGTCCTCTATTTGGCTGGTTCAATCTGAAATTTTTCCACACAATGTCTCACAGAGACATGTCAATCGTACGGTCAATTTTTCGTTTCCGACAATCTACGATGTGAAAGATAGTAGTTATACCTAGTTGTTTTGTAGAGTGTGGAGTCGTTGAATTATAATTTAATATATTTAGGGAGTAACAACGCAATGTACTTTATGTACAATTATAAAATAAATATGTTGAAAATTACTGAGAAGAGAAAAATTAAATAACAGCAGTTAATTATACAATTCCTGCATTTATAATTAAGAAACTCTCGATGTAATACAAATCCTGAAAAATAAACATATCGTAAGTTTTCAGTGTTACTTGCGCTAGACATACATTCCTGAAAACAGAATTGTATCCAATTTAACCATTTAATTAAGCAACATAATTTTCGAACGGATCTTGAATTAATGGAGCAGTTATTAAAAATATAAAATTGTTTTTACTGAAACATCGTTTAAGTTTAAAACTCGTTAATAGTTTGTATTAAACCTTGAAAACAATAAATATCATGTATTTCTTTATTTGTTTGAGAATTTACTATATATTTAAGCAGTCTATAGCACATAAAAGAGTATTTTTTATAAAAGCTACTTTTTCAGATGAAAGCACTCCTCATGGGACACGGAACATTAAAAATTTTTTAGTTTAAACAATCAAATAAATATTTAGTGTTTTAAGAAATATTGCTGTACCACTTGTTATTCGTTTAGTTTGGGTAGCAGTTAAAATAACGCTGCTACCCAAACTAAACAATAAGTTTTTCTCCAATATAATACAATTTATTGCAGTTTGAATTAATTAGAATATAATTTATTGACTAAGTTAACCTGCTTTCATTCACATGATATGTAATACATTTTTGAATTTGTAATGCGCGCACAGTGATTATAGCACCTACCTTAAATTGTTTAAACACATTTCTATTGTTTGAATCCTGATCATAAATTAGAGTGTTAATATGAAACTCGACATTTTGCGCTTTAGTCACGACATTACTCATTACTCACCCACTCAATCTCATGGCGCTACAGTTCATGAAGGACCAATGCCTCTCCTACAGCAGTCGTCCAATCTTCCTTGTTTGCAGCGCATCTCCTCCAGCTCCGGTTTCCTAGCGCCTGCAAATCCTCTGACGTCATCAATCCACCTCTTCGTTGGCCTGCCTGGCTTCCTTCTGGCCTCCGGTTGCTGGTCGAGAGTCTTCTTGGGTCGAACCTTCCTGGGTCGAGAGTCCCTCCATCCTTATAACATGCCATAGGTACCGCAGCCGTCTCTTCTTCTCTAAGCAACCAAGTCAATATCACCGTAGAGCTGATATACTTCTTGGTTGGTTTGAATGCGCCACTCGCTTTCTTCACAAATCGCTCTGAGGATCTTTCGCAGCACCTTTCGTTCCTATATCCGGAGCAAATTCTTGTCAGGTTCAGTGAGCGTCCGAGTTTCACATGCATAGAGCATCACTGGTCGAATTATGATGACTTACACGATGAGCTTGAGCTTTCTAGGGAGGGTTGAGGATTTCAGTAGCTTATTAAAAGCATAGAACCATCTATACCCTGCGCCAATTCGTGCTTTTATCTCTGTACTGATCTCGTTGTTTTCAGTCATCAGGCCCCTAGGTACTTGAACTCTCCAACTCTCTCGTACCTTCCTTCTTCGCATTCCAAGTGACTCACCACGCAGAATCTTTTCTCTCGTGCAGATAATGTATTTTGTCTTGATCCTTGAACCATGATCCTGTATACAATGTTCAAAAGAGAACTTCTACGATAGTTACTGCAAAATATCTTGCCATTCTTTTTGTGGATTGGATAGATCACTGCTGTGTTTCAATCTTCTGGAATGTCTTCGTTTTTCCATATTGAACGAATGAGAGTGTAGATACTGTCGCTCACCGCCTCCCTATCATACTTGAAGAGCTTAGATGGGATGCTATTCTCTCCTGGCGCGCGGATGTTGTGCATAAAGAAGATCGCCTCTTCCACCTCTTTTCGAGTCACTTCTGGGACAACCCCCTCTTTGCCAGCATGGTCCATCTGGCCATCCCTCGCCTGGTCTGGTGGTTCCGGGGTTCTATCCTCCGCAGCTTTCAGAAGGTTATCAAAATATTCTAACTATTTCTCCATTATCCTGCTCTCATCTCCGATTATTTTGCTTTATTAAGTTACCAGCTTTGCCCTTACAAAATGTTGTTCTTGGCTGGAAACCTTTCTTGTTTTCCCTAGTTCCTTTTAGCATTGTTCTCCCTTCCTTCTTGGTCTACATCTCCTCTATTTGCTCTAGATTTTTGTTCCCTTTTCCCACTGTCTCTTCTACATTATTAATTAACTCGTGTAATATTTCTGCTTTTACTGGACCCGTAAGATATTAGGAAACGTAAGATATTAGGAGCTTCGAAGATTTAATGAAACCGCGTAACATAAATACAAGCGCATCACTAGCAATTTTATTTGATCTAACATTGTGCTGACAATTTTGAAATCATTCTGTAAGGTCATATTTCGTGTTATATTTTAGACCTATTTAGTTATTTATTTCATCATTAAAACGCATTGCTTTTCATTTTCATCCATGCCCTCAGGTTTCACTTTAAATAAATTTTAAATTGCAGTTTGAATATTTGGTAATATATTATTGTTCCTTCTAATCACCCGTATGAAGTTAGTCATGAACAGAACCATAAAAATAATTGAAATATTTTCAAATTGAATATGATTTTCAAATAGAAACAACAAAAATGAACTTAGAAAAATGATATTAAATAATTCACATTTTCCCCCACTATTCTACAAAATCTCATTGCATGTCTTTCAATATACACTTTATGAAAGCGTTTGCTTGAGAGGCCAGGAACCCGTTGTTTCGATAAATCAACTTATTACATATTAAGAACACGCAATTTTCAAGAATATATCAAATTTTCTGAAATGTATTTATTTACAGAACTTTTCAGAAAATTTTTTAAACTTAACATTAATTCGCTATGGGTGTAAAATGCATTTTATAATAAATGCGCAATGGATGGAGCCAGAAGTATTTTTTTTGGAAAATTTACTAAATATTCCTTAATAACGTACAATTGTTAACAACATATCAAATTTTCAAAATGTAATTATTTTCAGAAAGTTCTTAAACTTTGCGTTTAAATTCAGCGTTGATTCGCAATAGGTGTAAAATGCATCTTATAATTAATACGCTATAGATGGGATCAGAAGCAACTTTTTTTAGACAATTACCTAAATATTCATTAAGAACATACAATTATAAACAATATATAATATTTTTTAAATATAATCCTTTTCAGAACTTTTTAGAAAAATTTTTAAATTTTGCGTTTATACGATGAATGTATAAAGTGCATTTTGTAATAAATACGCTATGGCTGGGGTCAGAATAACTAAATATTAATAATTTTTAACGACATTAAAATTTTCAAACTGAAATTAGTTTCGGAATTTTTCAAAAAAATAAAGTGCATTTTCTAATAAATACGCTATGTCTGGGTTCTGCAACTTTGTTTCGAAAATTGGAAACTCAATTAATCTCATCATCTGTCATATTTTAGCATTCAGTATTAAACATAGAAATGATAACAGACGACAATTTGCAATTAAATCCATCTGTATCCTTAAACATTTCTAATTTTGTTGTCAAAGTAATTTAATATGATGTTCAGATTGAAACGAGAGAAAAAAGAAATGTTCTTGAAAAATAAATATATCTTCTTGGCAGGGGATCTAATTGATAATTTTGCAATAAAACCAAATGAGAAAAAAAGTACAAGATATACAAGGACAAGAAACAGCAATTTAATTTTCAACGTTGAAAATATTGTAAGAACCCACCTTCACTTTGAAAATTGGATATAACGCAACACGTCAATTTCATGTCAAAATGAAATATGAGAAAGAAAAGCAAAAAATGTGATAAATAGATTTACATCTGGAGGGCTTGAAAAATATGTATCGCGACACTTTATAAAGTAATGTTAAATTTAAACTTTTTTATATATTAATTTTTATTTATCTTATTTTAAATAATATTATTCTTAAACAACATTATTTTTTCTATAGTCTGGCTTATATCAAAATAAGAATTGCAATAATTTGCAATTGAAAGTTAGATGGAAACATAGCTTGTGGTAATTTGTTTTAAAAAGTTGATATCTTGAGACTTACGCCAGAAAGTTTTCGTGCGTGAGCATTTTGGATTCCAGTTGCGCCACCTACAGGTGTCTGCGAACTGCCGCCGCTACTTCCACCGCAAAAACTTCCACTTGACGATGAAGTAGACCATGCTTGAAATGATCGTGCGCCATGGGTCTGAGTTGCTGTTGACGCTATTGGGACACCGATCTTTGTAGAACATTCCTTGGAGATGATTTTGATATGTTTGCCCACTAGACAAGCGGTGTCTTGCATAGGTGTAAGCACACCTGTCTGTAATTGTTGTTGTTGCTGATTGAAATGAGGATGGGGCGGTACATAGTAGGGATGTTGAACACCAGTTTCGAGTGCTGCAGGACGTTCGTAGAGTAGTAAATCGCATGTAGTGAGATCGACGTTGCGTAGGCGACATATTTGCGCTAAAGATTCTCTGTAAGAATTAAAGAAAAACTAGCGTACTGTATGTGACTCGTCGGGAATGGCTTAGCATTTGACGTATTGTAATATTTCACATTTCATGATAAATATATTATCATTCTCCGATATCAAAGGTCGTACAAACTTGTAAACAATTTCAAGCGTATTGGCAGCACTTTTGATAATTTTTATTTACTCCATTTGGTTCGGTTTGTAAAAACTGACTGCATTCGTAAATTTTTTTTCATTGTGTACTAACATTTTTTTGCCAAAATATTTTTTTTACATAGTGAACGGAATGCTCTTGTTTGCACCTTCTTGTACATCATTATCTAACCTCGTTGTATTAGTATCAATTCCTTGTCATTGCATATTACATGTACTAAGATTAGCTAAATTAACAATTTACATACTCGTTTTACAAGCTTGTAAAAATGTAGGAAAATAAATAAATAAATAAAATACTTAAATCCTACGCAAACGTAACAATCACGGATCGGCCGAAAAATGTTTATTTTAAATTATTTACTTTTTGTTGCATTTTTTCCGTTATGGCGCTTCGGCATAAATTTGAAGAAATTGAGGAAACCAAAACAGATCCAACTTACGAAAAAACCACACAAATGAAGACAAAAGAATTCACGCCAACCACAAGAAGGTCGAAAATGAGGAAAGTCGCCATCTCGTCAAACAGAAACGTGGGCGAAATAAATGCACAAAACAGATACGAAGTCTTTTCTGACTCATCTGAGGATTCTGAAGTAACCCGGTCTCAAGTATGTGCTATCAAAAGAGTACGGATGAAACGCAAGAGAAAAGGAAACCATTCAAGAAAACAAAAAACAACATAGAACAGGAAAGTCTTTAAACAAAAACGTCCACTAATAGTTGCAAGAAGCAAGGACAATCATGCCGGAATCCGCGAAGGGCTAATGTAGAATGACATCAAATTTGAGAAGATGCCATGCACAAATGAAGATGCCATGCACAAATGAATAAAAATATTTACTATCACCGCTAATGATGTTAGGCTGACACGCCATAGAAGAGAATCACGTATTCAAGCTTGAAGAAGAGAAGGAACTAATGGTGGTACTCAGAGGACTTCAAGAATCATTAACAGCGGAATAAATATGAGAGGATCTAAGGAGTCAAAAACTTCATTTTAACAATATCAAAAGAATGCACAATAAACCACGAACCTTGCCATTAGTGCTGGATAAATGCTGAAAAGAATGACGAGGAAAAAAATTATTCCAGGTCAAAGAAGTAATGCATGCTAGGGTGACAAACTAAACCTAAAAGAAAATCAACTGTAGTGGTCAACAATGCTGCCGTTGCCAACTTTATGGCCACGTTAAGTATCGATGTACAGCAGCTTGGAGGTGTTGTAAATGTACAGGAGGACATTTACCCCCAAGATAATTCTCTGCAAACAAGAATAGCAAACCTAAGTGCACTTAATGAGAGTGAGAACATTTATCGATGTCTAAACAATGCAGCAAACACCGAGAAAGCGTCAACCGTGCACAAGAGAAAGCCAAGAATGAGAAGATACAAGTGGCGTCAAGAAAGGAAAGAATGTCGTACGCCCAATGAACCAAGTGTAATAACGAAGACGAGCAAACAATCACCAAAACTGATTTGAAGAAAGAGCTCACCAAGATTCTATTGGAAATATTACCGGAAGTTCTAAGTTCGATTTAAAAAAAATGAGTGATAATAGTGACTTCAAAATTATAACGCAGAACGCGAACGGGTTAAGAAACAAAACCCGCGAACTGACCGAATTAATAATGCGGAGGAAGCGGGTCTCGTGAGCGAAGCCCACCTAAAAACGGGAGATTCCGGGGTTTAGAGTGACGAGCAAAACCAGGGAAAGCGCGCCAGGAGGAGGAGTGCCTGTAATAGTGCAAAACAAGCAATGCCAAATTTAACAAATCAAATTCAAATTAACACTACACATTGTGAATCCGCCGGGATGGGAATCAGTATTAACGGTAAAACGGTAACTCCAGTAGCAGTGTACGTAGAATCCAGGTTAACACCCCCAGAAGCAGAGTTACTAGAATTATACAAAAATTGAACCACTATAATAGGTGGGGAATTCAATGCTAAACATTTGGCATGGAACTCTCGAATCACAAATGAATCGGGTAAAGTGCTGTAATACGCAAACATTACGATAATAGGACTTCCGGACTACACATCAATCCCCACAAGAAGACAAGCCCACCGCGACGTAATAGATATTTTTTAACGCATGACTTCCAAAAGCATGTAACCGTCAGAACAATACTCTCTCTAGATTCAGACACTTTCCAGTGCTAGCAGAAATCAAAAACTTCAACAAGAACTCAATAAAACGGGCAAGTTTAGAAGAAATAGATTAAGCCACAGGAGAGCTGACAAAGGGTATTCAGGGGGTTTTACACATTAGCAAAGAACAACCAAAATATGAAAATAAATACAACCTCAGCGGACGCAAGAGAGAAACTATAGCGGAAAAAACAAACAAAAAAGAAAATGGATGCTAACTAGGTGAAAAAAGAAAACTAAAAGTAAAGTAAATAAGATGTTAAAACTTAAACAAGAAGAAATCTGGCAACAAAATATTGATGAGACAAACGGAGAAATTGCGCAATGGAACCTGATGCGTCAAATTAAAAAACATCCCATGACAACACGCCAATAAAGACAGAAATAGGGTGATGCTACGAGGAAAAGAGAAGGACGGAAATACTAGCTCAACGTTTCCAAGATCAATTAACAAACAACGATGTGACCGACAAAAAGAAACAAAAAAAACGTGACAAAAGCATTAGAGGCACTGCGCTACGCCCAAGACAAAAGAAGCACCAAAATAGAAGTCCAAAGAATCGTAGCGATAAGTACCAAAAAGGCCCCGGGAGAGGACGGAATACCGAACTTAGCAATAAAAATCCTACGAGAAAACATCATTGCATACATTACCAATATCTACAATGGATGCAACCAGAAAAGCTACTTCCTCATTCTATGGAAAAAAGTTCTAATCATCTCGAAAAGTCCTAATCATCTCGAAGGAGGAAAAACCCCAGATCTAGCGGCAAATAGATGGCCTATCAGCCTGCTAGACGGACGTAGCATCAAAAAAAAGGAAAAAGAACCACAAGTATGCCAGCCTACTAGACGTAGAGAAGGCATACGCTAGAGTGTGGAGAAGTGGACTTGTCTAAAAACTGCAGAAGATGAACATCCCCACTAAAAACTGCAGAAGATGAACATCCCCAGATGAACATCCCATCTCCCTGCAGAAGATGCAGAAGTCAGGTAAAATACGTGACTAAAACCATACAATAGTTCTTACAAAACAGAAAGTTCACAGTAAAGTTCAATGAAGAAGTCTCAGAAGAAAAAATGGCAGAAGATGGTCTCCCTCAAGGATCGCCTCTCTCACCTACAATATGTTAGTCGCTGATATACCCACTTTTATAAAAGAAAAAGGTGTTAACCTTTTACAATTCTCCGATGACACGACAGTAAAAGTGCAATGGCCACAAAACCTATTTGCGAAAAATATATAAACAAAGTGCCTCGAAATATTGGAGAAGTAAGAATAAACACAAGAAAAACCGACCGAGTAAAACTCACCAGAAAGCAAGATGTACAAAACCACATAAAGATACGAGAGAAAGCGCTTAAAGTGACATACCTAACGTTTTTAACAGAGATTAAGAAATGTGAAGCAGTAGTGAAGAACAGTGCGTGGAAGCTACATCATATGCCAAACATCATAGAAATTTTAAAATAAAAAAATCTATTATAATGCTATTGGGCAACATTGTTGAATTTTTTACATTTTTATAAATAAATTTAAAATCTAAAATTTCTAAACATTTTATAATGCTTTTGGACAAAATTGTTAAATTTTATATATTTAGAAAAAAATGTTTTTGACAAGATAAAAATTTCAGATTTTATAAAAAATTTAAAACAAATTTCAAAATTGAAAAAATTCATTGTATAACTTGTAGATATAGATATTTTCGGATTGTTCATAACAATTTTTTCAAATTTTAAAATTAAAAAAATATTTTATAGTGGTTTTGGGCAATATTGTTGAATTTTTTACATTTTAAAAAATTGTTTATAAAAGAATTTCAAATTTAAAACTTCTAAATATATTATAATGGTTTTGAGTAAAATTGTAAAATTTTATATATTTAGAAAAAAAAAATTTAATTTTTAAACAAAGATAGATAAAATTTTTAAAATTAGAAAAAAAATTCTAAATTGCAAAACTTCATCAGTATAAATTGTGGGTATAGATTTTTTCCGGATGTTGGGTGAAACTTTTTTCAAATAAAATATAAAAAATATTTTATAATGGTTTTGGGCAAAATTGTTGAATTTTCTAATTTTAAAATCTAAAATTTCTAAATATTTTATAATGGGTGTGGGCAAAATTGTAAAATTTTATGTTGATAAATATTTTTTGTTTTTGACAGAAATTATAGACTAAAAATGTTAGAAATTAAAAAAAAATAAAATTGCAAAAATTCTTTGTATAAATTGTGGGTATAGATGTACTTTTTTCAAATTTTAAAATGTAAAAAACATTTTATAATGGTTTGGGGACAAATTGTTGATTTATTACATTTTAAAACAGTTTTTATAAAAAAAAAAAAATCTATAATTTCTAAATATTTTATAATGGTTTTGGGGAAAATTGTAAAATTTTATGTATTTAGATAAACTTTTATTTATATAAAAAATTTAAATCTAATATTTTTAAAATGTTTTATAACGATTTTGGGGAAATTGTTATTTAAAATCTTAAAATATATAATAATTTTGGGCCAATAATTATATTTACTATAAATTAATTAGGTTTAAAATTAAATTGATTAGTTTTAAAATAATGCATAGAGAATCATTTCTGTTTTCTTTCTCTTTTGAGTTTTAAAATTCTGCCTGGCAGAAAGCTACTTTTTTTTATTATCTTGAAAGAATTTACTATCAGAAAATTTTTTAAAACAATATGATTTTAATTGATAAAAAAACTGAATAAATGCATATTTCGGTTTGTTCCACAACACTTTCCATAACGTTCTCAAAACTTGGATCACGTTTCGCTGATACATTCACCCTGTTTCGTTGAATGTTCTTCTTTAGGTTCGCCAGCGTCGTGGCATGTTCAGTAGGCTGTGCATAAAAGAGAAATGATATCAAAAGAGAAAGAAAGTAGTTTTGAGCACTCAAATCGTGCAGATCAAGACAAATCGCAAAGAGGACAGATCGAAGAGGCGGGAAATGTCTCTTCGATCTCTTCTTTATCTCAAAATGTCCACTATTTGCTTGGGCGGTAGTTGCTGATGTACCACCTTGCTGAAACTGGATGTTCTCCAACGATCAGCACGGCCAATCCAGCGGTCGGGAATCAGCATTCCATATCAGGGTAGCCATGTCCATTATCTTGCTGTAAAATTAAGTCTTTGTATGGAACACAGTCATTTAGATCAGTGTTTCTCAACCTTTTTTGGCCCATGGACCGGTAAAAGTTGTGACAATATCTCGCGGACCGGCGGTCCCGTAATTTTATAAATAAAAATTTTATTATTATTTTTTGATTAAGAATCCGGACCGGCGGTTGAGAATCGCTGATTTAGATAACATCTCCAGGTAGGTTAACTCTATAACAAAGTTCTCCATAACGAAAGAAGAACCAAGTACTTGGAATTTGGTTACGACGCAGATTTTTTTTTAGTTTAGTAAATCACATTCTTGCTCCAGTGTGATATTCGGTTTTTGCGTCCCCAAAAATTATGTACGTATATTTTGTTAGCACTTAAATGACATGTGATTTAGTCAGTAAACACGAATTTGTTGACGAAACCGTTAAACTCTAGCACAGCTTGTATATCCTTACATAACTTCTGTTTTCATTTGTCGGCAGGTTTTAGCGGCTCTACTGCCAGTAGTGTCACTGGCATTAGAGTCACTGTCTACTGCCATTAGAGTCAGTGTCTACTGCCATTACAGCTCTACTGCATTAGGTCAAAATGCCATTAGTGTCTAAATAATGGAAAGGCTTGAAGTGAAAGCGCCACACACGATATTTTCTATTTTATCACAAAGTAGTCGTTGATTTGCGTAGGCTTTGTAGATAAGATAATATACGAATGTTTTCACAATTTCTTTTCAGACCGATGGACGGCATGCAGTTTTTTTGCATAAACAAACTGATTCTTGAAACTGTTTTTGTGATATTATGACGATGAGGCGGTTCTTTCAAAATTTTGTCTCAGGATATTTCAGCAACATGGTTACCAATGAAGGTTTCGCAAATTATATCATACAATAAACTTTTTCTCTCATACATGTTCCTAGGTTCCTAGGTTGAACAGCAGCGTCCTTAGTGTGTGTTGCGGAAGTCGAGGCGAGGGATTTTTTTCGGTATAGTTAAAGTCAAGTCAAAGACTAGTTCTTCAGGTTTCTATACTATACCGGTTTTTTTCGGTATAGTATAGAAACCTGAAGAACTAGTCTTTGATGTTATACCTGTATTTTTGAAATAAATTTATTACCTAAAATTGTCTTTAATTGCATTTAACCTTTAGCTGTCATGTAATATCAGTTAATTTTCATTAATGATTTTGTCCAAATAAAATACTATAAGCAATATTTTAATCAACTAATCCCAATATTTAATCTGCTAAATATGCAAGTTTTGCGCTTGTAAAGGTATTGGGAAGATAAATATAAATTGATAAGAAGGTAAAACATTTCAGACGATGCTATCCATTATGCACTGAAATTATCGCCTGAAGATATCTAGTAGAAACTATGAAATACTCGCCTACACTTTTAGTGCACAACTTTTATTAAAAATTTGCTCCAATATTAACATCGATTTATTATGCCGAATTTGCATTATGTTATGAAATATATTTCAATATCTATGACATTTAATTTTCCAAGCGTATTATCGATTTTAATTACGCAAAAAGCAGGCACAAGTGGAGAATAAATAATTTGAGCGATTTAACATTGTCATAACTATCTGCGGGAAAGTCCTTTATTTAAAAATTCATTACTTACTGCAGCGTAACGCCTCTTGTTGCTGGTATAAATAATTCCGTATCATTTATGGATTCATCACCAATATCCAAACTCACGCTGAAACATTCATTACTGGATTTCTGTAAATTAAAATATATATTTATTTCAAAATTGCATTAAATAATACAGGGTGTACGTAGATCGCAAATAACACAGTTATGATCCTGCAATGGGTAGCTTGTTTTATCATATTCTTAAAACGGTTACAATCAATTCAGTGTTATAAGCTTTGTACATGAGTACGTCTCTAATGAAAATAAAACTTATATAATAAAGTAATTTTTCTTCAATTCTAAAGGCTAGGTGCTTCGGCCCCTAACCTGACGGCCCGTTTCTGAGGCTCAAAAATTTGTTGACGATTATTTTGCATTCTTATGATTTACATCTGATTGCTGCAGACAAAAGTATGTCTGTAAAATGCATCGTACTTGAGAAAAACTGAAAATTCTTAAAGTTATCTATCCTTTCTTTATAATAAATTTTGAAAATGTCTGACATTAACTGATTTGGTGCACATTTTTTAGAATCTTCTATTGACCTAAGTGCAATGTGCTTTGAATTTTATTCTAACTATATCAAACTTTAGATGTCCTCTTATATTTATATATTTATTTAATCCTCTTATATTTATATAAAATCAGATCTAGATCGTATCCTTCTGAAAGGTATGGGCAAAAATAACACTTCCAATATCCGGAAAACATAAAACTCGAAAATATCTAAAACTCATATATTTAAAACTTATAAAAACTATTTGATAAATATTCAACTAACAATTAAATCTGATCCGCAAATGTTTAGAAAGTTCATTCCCACTAAAAAGAACGGATGTCAACTGTGTTATCGGCTGAACCGTCTCCAACGAAAAATAGACAAATGAATAAAGCAATTAAATAATCAACTATTAATTCTTCGACGTCAATTTGCCCGACTTTCCTTTTTTTATTTCTTCACTTACATAAAGGAATGTGGAGATATATAAGCACTTGCATTTTGGCGAGATGAATTGACGCAAAAGAAATGCCATTAGTGTCTAAATAATCGAAATTATGATTCTTCTGTACACGTGCATACATTTCAAACATTTGTTTTAAGGATTCTTTGCAAATTTTTGAAAACATTGATACACACTTATATACGCTGGCGAAATAAAATTACGTATGTTTGTATATTCTAGTGCAAGAGTTTATTGATTTTATCGCTAAACCGTTTTTGAGCCAGATGTTTTGTTTTTGATCATTTTTGAGCGGTATGTACACGAAAAAAGACTCCCACAGCTTAACAGCAGAAAGATGTAGTTTCAAGTTGTGTACCACACTACTGGGCGAGCAAATTTGCGCATCTTATGGGCATAATTTACAATGGACGAACAGACATATCTTTCGTACAGCGAGCATATTCGCAGTCTTAAGTGTGGTTTGTTTAAAGTAGTATTAAAGTCAATATTAATTTAATCATTTATAAAATCAACTTTCAAACTAATCAATTATCAAATCAAAAGCAAAATAACGCATCGCTACAAAACACATTTGCAGACTCTTTCGGTTTTCTCGTCATTCAATTTTTCAAGTCTTTTCTCACATTTTCATTTACGATATCAACAAGGGAAGGCTGATGCCAAAGAAGCTAATGGAGAAACCAGGACCAAACCAAGCAGCAAATTCGTATTCAACAACCAGATCGTCTCCATTCGCTCGCATGACACACTGTTCATTTCACCCGACGACACAATTCCACATCTTCGATTCGACGCACTGGCTTGGCGATTCATTCTTCATTAACAACGAATCCGCGATCAAATTAATGCGATCATCAAGGGATACGAATTTTCAGAAGAACAATAAACATAATAAAAATATAATTTTTATTTAGTTCACTAATATTTTTACGACGATTAGATGAGTTAGTTCAATTTCAACTACCTGTTGATGACTTGTGTATACAAAGTAGCTTCGGCTATTTGCATTCACAAGTCATCAACAGCTAGTTAAAATTGGACTAACTCATCTAATCGTCATCATACAAGTTATTTACGTCTAAAACTAATACTATTAAAACATTTTCATTTAATATTTTCACGTTTGATTTTTTTAATGAAGGGTGTCGTCCTAACTATTTTTGCATTATAATTAAGTTCACACGATATGTCAGTCATTTAACGAGCGCGATTAAAATCACATAATATATAATATATATATATATATATATATTCGAGATTAGTAGACTTCGACACCGTTTGACCGATCATTATGAAAGCTGGCATATATATTTTTTCAGGGAAAAGGTTTCTTTGCTATCCACTTTGTTGTAACTGGCCACTAAATGGCTCTGCAGCACATCTACTTCTATACCGTTCAACCGATCACCATGAACATTGATAGATATGTAGGTATTTCAGTACGAAGAATATTTTTAGGAGACGATGTAAAGAGGTGTACGATCCACGATGTTGCCGTTTCTCGTAAACAATAAAATTAAAAAATATATATACCAACACTATACACCGGACACGAGACCTCTCGGGTGCAAAGCTGACGCTTTACCATTAGACCATGTCGCTGCTTGGCCATGATGTTAAAAAAGCATAATCCATGTTGGAGATGTACATAATAAAAGTAATAATAAGTTGTAGATAATAAAAAGTTTCGTACGCCAGACTGCTTTATTCGAAATTTTTAAATAGTGAGTCAAGAGCGGCTGCAGGGAGCGGCAATGCGGACAGCAAATATGGGGGCCAGGTGGGGGCAAAACAACATTTGCCGAGTCCGCTAGTATATATTTAATATGTTGTAGAACTAGTATACAATATGTAACTAACTTAGCATGGAAGCATGGTTTTTGCTTCATCAGCCAGGTGTCGTATTGGTACTGTTTTGATATTATTTTTCCACATATATATTAATTTCCATGTTCGCGTCTTTATAGAGCGGCACCTATGAATAAATGAGAGGTCTGTAGTGAGTGTTAGGGTTACTCAGTGGTAATATTAATGAATTTCAAAATTAATATGACTATCTGTGCATTGAAAATGTGTCTTTATCTCTCTGTGTCTCTCTATAAAGACATGAAAATTACTATATATGTAGATGTTGTACAATTGTACTAGTTCTACAATTGTACAACACATATTAAGATAGATGTGTTGTGAAATCATCACCCTGCTAGCTCAGTAGGTAGAGCATCTGCCCGGCAATCAGAAGGTCGTGGGCTCAAACACCGGGTGCGGTGATTTTTTCAAGGCACAGATAGTCATATTAATTTTCGAAAACATTAATATTATGTCTCTTATGGCTTAAATCTGCTTACAGTGTTGGTGAATTGCGCGCAGCGGTCAGTTTAGTATCTTTTAAACTGTTACCTGCTATATATTCGAGATTCATTTACCTGCTATCTAATCTTTTAATATAAAGTGAATATAATCTGAATAGTTTATCATGATTTACCTTTACATTTTCTGACCATTGAACGCAATTGACCTCCACCATTTCAGAGATCTTGCATAGCAATATACAGGTAATGTATTTGTGATGCATTTATACATAATGTAATGTATTATATCCGAAAGCATTTTCTGCTATTTTCAATTGAGAAAGAAAACACGTTTAAAATGCTTTATTGCGCCACCATGTTTGATTTCAACCTAGTTTGGGTACTGTAGTTTGGGAGAAAATGTCACACATGCAGTCATTTTTCAAATGCTACTTTTTGGGATTCACGAATTTCTAAAATATGCTTAGCAATCAATCTCGAAATTTTCTTTAATCCTATATCTTTTATATACCTATATTACTTATATAAATAATGTATTTAATCACTAGCGACCCGTCCCGGATTCGCACAGGTAAAGGCGTCATAAATGTCCGAGTGATTTAGACACATATACCATCGAATTCATTTTTGGCGCTTTGACATTGACAGTTTATAGTCCCCATATTTTCTTACGGCGCTGTCCGCAACTCTGAAGCGGCCTGGGGATGTCTACGTGTTGTGTCTACTGCGTTGTACACGCCGTTGTGTCCGTGCCCCCGGCGCGACCAGGGGATGCTTTGACTTACTATTTGAAAATTGCATTAAACATTAATATTCTCTACAACTACAATAGTTATTATATATTTTTTTAATCACGAAGTTTTTTTCGCGTCTACCTGATCCTCATAAATAACATATGCATGTATTATACATAATATCGCGCTAAGCCACACGTAGGCAATTTCTTTACTCGAAAGCTGTGAACATACGTGTCATCGCTACAAATCGTTCATTGCTACTGAAACCACAGAGAGAAGCATGAATTTTTGCGTGCAGACGAGCGTTGTCTTGCGCCCGCCGTTGTCGCGTGTAAATATTTAGCCAGCGTTAACAATGTAAGCGCACGGACTATTGTCGACTTCATATGTATGTCGACTTTTCTCTACTTTCTATAAATAAAATATGCATGTATTATACATATAAACCTCTCGGAAGAAATTCTCTAAATGATAGTGAAAACGATATCAAGATCCGTTGGTAGTTTAAAAGAACAACGCGTGCAAACAGACATACACGGATAGAGACCTTATTTTATATATACAAAGATGTAAGCAATTCTTTTATTTGCGTTCATAAATGATTTTATTTGATGACTCTATTTAGTTAACATAATACACGATTTTGATTTTCTACTCCGGTAACTGTGAATATAGATGTTCGTTTTGGAAACAGGAAATTTTCATATGGTGTCTCGCGTATTTCATTTTCAGTTATTTACCGACTCAGTGAAACTGAGGGTGAAAAAGTAAAATGTAAATGTGTGACCGTAACAGGATTCCTAATAGCGAATTTGCTAATTTCCTAAATAGATTTTTGTCAATGGATTGAAATCGAAAGATAATTTTCTAGATAAATATGTACGAGGATATTAGATAAATCTTTAAAGATATCCTAGAAATATATCCAACGGAACTTTGTTATATAAGTAAGCAAAACTATTATTTTTGACGTGTAGTAACCATGTTAAGGACCGAATCGCGCAAATCAAGATTGTTATTTTGGTCACAGTATAAACTGTTAGCACATTACATTTAGTTGAATACATATCCTTGAATATTGGTGGAAAGTGTGTGCTAGCAGTGGTAGCGGTAATAGCAGTATAAAAGAGGTACAAAATGATGCATGAATTGACTTTTGAAACGAAAGATGATTTCTCATGTCTATCTATTAAACGAATTAAAGTTTGAACCAAGAGACTGGCATAATTATTTACGTAGGATGAAACGATCTACTTGGAATTGTTGCAACTAGTAATACCATTAATAGCCAATCACAATACACATTTAAGGGAACTAATAATCCCTATTGAGAGACTTCCCGTTACTTTGCGATTTATTGCTACAGATAAAAGTTTTGAAAACTTAAAATTCTCGTCTCAAGCCCTAAGCCTTGCATTTGTACTGGAAACTAGCTCTAGTACCCATCTTTTTGGATAATTTCAATTTGTTTTAGTTATCTACGCAAGCCCTTTCATCGAGATTTAATTTCTTTTATAACCATTTCTCTTGAAACATTTTTGTCCACATCTTTTAGTTTAATTACTTAACTAAAAGATGAAATGTTTTGATTTAATTTACCACAGACATGGAACATTTTGGTACAAATTAATAAAATCGGTTAGAAATTGTTTAGAAGTCATCGCTGTGTAATTAAAAGGAAAATACTTCAATCCTAATGAAATAGTTTAAAATAAAAACACTAAAAGTAGAAGTAATAAGAAATTTAAGCAAACTAGGTTAACATTAGACTTGTATTTCATTAGCACTACACATATACGAGTATTCCTATGGATCAACAAAAAATTACATGTAGCAGATTGCAGATACTAAAACAATAGTAACACAAAATCAGGTTTACGGAAGCGATTTGAGAGTTTGTAACATTTTTCACTTTTGATGTAAGTTATTTTGATTTTGGATTTCGTTACTTTTGAATTATTCTACATGTCCATACAAAACTTTGACGTGATAGGGAGGTGACACTTTTGATTTGTTTTAACGAACTAATGATTTTGGGCGATGGATTTCCTGTGAATTTATATATATATATATATATATATAACGCTCCAATATATATATATA
>WYDF02054583.1:0-11981 GCA_009867245.2 Adranes taylori
ACCATCTTACGATTATTGAATTTAATACAGTGTGTTCTTCTTAAAATGAGTTTAAAATTACATAAGTTCCTCAACACAGGGTAGTTTTCAATGAAACTTAAATTAGTTCTAAGTGTACATGGTAACTGATTCCACAATATTATAATATGTTCATAGGGAAGTTTTTAATAAACCATTGGGCAAATATTCTATATGCTTGGATTCCAAACTATAGGAGAAGTGCGCATTTATACTCTCTTGAACATTAGACCTCAAATTGACGCCATATAATTTTCGAAAATAACAAGTACTCTTTCCAAGATGATTGAGACTCGTCCGTGTACCCATAAGACCCGCTTGCAAACGAACACTAACGGTATGATAGCGTAGCGAAAGCTATATATATATAAGGGGTAATATCTGACTCTACCAAAATTTTATCGATTCAAATTTTGTTTGAACATATTCAATCATTACTTGGAGATTATTTAATGAACACATGTAATGTTTTTGTAAATATTAATATAAGCATGCTTTATTTGTTGTAATCAGCTTTGAGGAGTCGGGAAATTGTTCCATGTTGACAATATTTTCATTTTGTCTTACAAAGCTTTTTATATAATTATCTTTTTGATGTCCTTTTAAATAAATTGTAGAATAACCATTCAACTGAACCAATCCTCTTTGTTCAAATTCAGTAAGATTTGTTTGTCCATCTGAATATCGAAGTCCATAATAATGATTTTCTAAGTATACAGCTTGTCGTCAAAATTTCTTGAGAGTGTATTATAATGATGTTTTGGTTTAATTAAATAATGTCTTATGCCATACTGAGTGTCATAAAGTGACAATTCTTTCGGGGTAAACTCTGGATCTAAAAATCCTTATATATCTAGAACCACATACCAGGAGCTCATATTAATTTTCTAGTTTGATTTGACAGCGGTGTATAGGAAGCCAGAGCATCAGATATAATGAGGCAAAACACTATTGTTTCTGGTTTAAAACTTCGTATGCTTCAACTTCCTCCTTGAGTTCCTCGATAATGGAAGATTTCAATTTCTCATTTTGCTTAGACACATCCAAAACGAAAAGAAAGTAATCTTTAAACTCATTATAAGATAGCAACGGGGTTCCATTCAGCTTATTAAAGTATGGTTTTTGAAATTTCTGGTACATTTCATAAACTGTAGTGTAATTTTTATTCTTCATTCGCATATTCATATCTTCATAAGGATAACTTTCAGAATTCAGATAAATCTTTACATTTCTTATATTGCAATGAACAAATTTCGTAGCATTTCGTTCGGTACGATCTCTCCTTTTTTCTTGAAAGCCCAATATCACATATCTAGGTCTCTCGAATGCTGTATAACTTTTAACCGATATATCTTTGGTGGCATTTGAGTATCGTTTTTGAGGAAACGTTATTGGAGTATCGTTTTGAATTGATTCTAAAAGTTTAAGATGTGTTTCTTGTTTTTGTTCAATATGAGTCATTCTCCATTCAACTCGCTTCACTTCAAACCTGCAGTATTTTATGGTATCGCTCTGATACATTTTCAAATCTATTCTACTTCGAAGTAGAATTAATTCTAGCCGTGCATATACAATAATTTTTCTATACATCTCAAAAAAGCCTAGGAGATGTTGTAATGGTATACATATGTAAAACTTTTTAAAATTTAAACTTTAGGGTTTTAGCGCTGACCATCGAGAACTATCTAAAGCTTCTGATTGTAACTTATCATAACTACAGTAGCCTTTGATTGTAGTGGTTATAACGGGATTCTTTACAGAGTCGATTATTTGGCCATTGATTAGATATCGTATCTCTTCAAACCAAAATGCCAATATCCATCCAATATCCACGCCATTCCATCAAATTGGTAGTCCTCATCATTGGAGTCATGGGATGCGTCAGGTCCTCCCTAATAAACTATATTAAGATCATACCGATTTGCGAGACCAAAGCTGAAGAATTAGCAAGTCAGGTGCAAACGGCCGTAATCCTGGACACTTTGAGTTTAATTCGGTCACACGACCCGACTATGACGTAAGGACTTACTCTATTGTTTAGAGAGTAGTAACGTGACATATGCCCAAAGAAGAATCTAGTGTATTGCGTCGTCTTTTTAAAGGTGCTGAAGTTGAGATTTTTGGAGGTGCACGCTACAAAGAGAAAAACTAAAATCAAAAATAATAATTATAATTATAATTTTAATAATGTCCAAACTACATTTTCGGGACTACGTGTCAATCGTAAAAGGAAACACTATCAGCTATTGCGGGAAGACAATGATGAAGATGTAAATGATCCAAACAAGTTCTGCGCAATACCGGCCACTGCATGTGATGATGCGCACGGGTTGGATTCAATGACGATTTAAAGGCAAGACAACACCATCATTTTTTTAAATTCTTGCCAAAATTAAAAGATGTTAACTGTGTGTTAGAAGAGAGAATCCATCGTAATTTCCAAACGATCCTATCTTAATTCCCATCCAAATTTACGAAAATGGACCATCATCCGATCCAAAAAAGTATAGGGCCATAAACACTTGCTATAAAATATTTACTAGCATCTTATATGAAATAATATTAAATGCCCGTTCGGGGACGTATCTACGAACAACGTGGATCTCAGACAGGCTTGGCTGGTTGCAAAGAAAACTTTCTAATTTATCGTTGCCTCATTCAAGGCGAATACAATACAAGCGCAACCTGTCCATGGCCTGCATCGATTACAAAAGACATTTAACACCACTCCACATAGTTTGGTTATCAAATTATTGGAGAGGCTAAAAGTCCACGAGAAATTAGTGAATTACATGCAAATACTCATGCCGCAATGGTCGACTCGCTTTGTGATTAAAGGTGACAAGAAAAGCGATCTAACGAATCTAGGCCTTTACTAAAGAGGCATTTTCCAAGGCGACTCCCTAAGCCCTTTGTTGTTTTGCATTTCACAATGCATTTCCCTCTATTCGTAGCTTTACCTCGCTTGAAAGGGTAACCATGTTGAAAACCAAGTAGTCAGAAACACAGCGTAAGTCATCTGTTCTATATTGATAACTTAAAACTTTAGTTTCCCGGCGAAAAGTAGTTAACCAGCTCCTTAAACATAGTCACCAGATACACTAAGGGCATTGGTATGGCATTTGGATCAGATAAATGCGCAGTGGTCCATCTCAGAAATGGAAAACCGGATGTAGAAAGGGCAGGTATTCAGCTCGCCGACGGATCAACCTTCTCACACCTTACGGTTGGTGAGAGATTCCTGTATCTTGGTATGAGTAAAAGTCATATACATGATGCTGTCAACATCAAACAAACTCTCAGCAACAAGTACAAAAACAACATTAATAAAATTTGGCGCTCTGAATTAAGCGGAGCCAACAAAGTTGTTGCCACAAATATGCCTGCTGTTCCGATACTATTACATAGATTTGGTATATTAAAATGGCGGCAAGACGAGCTGAAAACCCTTCCCCGATCTACCTTGTCAATATTCATACTCGTGTGTTTATTGTTGAAATGTTAAGAGACAGCTATGTATATAACATGACCCTACCTGCCCGCAATTCGTCTTAAATGGATGCGATTTCACTGTTGTACTCAACTAAATTACCAGCTTCACGAGAGGCTTTTAGTACTGCTAACCGGTAAATGAGCTCATTATAGTCATCAATAAACACATAACTAGCTTGTTTATAATCAACTAACATTGAAGTTTTCTTTAATCCAGAATCCCGTTGAAACCAGCCAGCATATAGTTTTTTGCTGCTACCTTGTGATGTCATAGTGCTAGATCTCAAACGGATGGCTAATGGTTGGTCTACTGCAAGTAAAGACTTGATAATGTTGATATATTTCCATGATCTATTACCCTGAATTTGGAATTGGGGATTATAATCTTCCTTCACTGCACTCGTAGCAAGTAAGATTTCACTGCAAGTGAAATTTGTTTGTAGTGTTGTGCGTCACGGCTATTAAAGTCAATAGGTCTCACGCGATAACAACTCATACAAGCCGCGGGTCCCAGGATAGGGAACACCTTTTACTGTGATTTCTTGTGCGGCCTTAATTTCTACATCATTATCGCCAATATGCCACTTTTCTAAAAACGTTCTAGTATTGTATTTGAGTGCAGAGGAAGTTTTGTCGTATCCAGGCCCGAGTCCATGTCTCAGTAAATTTTCTACACATCCTCTTGGTATTTTGTCAAATTGATCTAAAAATTCATCAGTGATATCGTGTTCACCAGCAAACGACTCGTACATGTATTTATCCCTTTCAGAAACATCCGCTTCTTCTTCTTGTACTGGATCGTATCAAAATATGTCTGCTTTCGGATGAATTGAAATGTTAGCATTCTCACTTTGAACGATGACTAGAGCTTTATGCTTAATCTCGAATGTTTTGATTTTGCTTTTGTTAATTTCGTACCTTCTTTCCCATTAAACGAAGTAGAAACTAGTTTCGGGTTTTGTTTAACTTGAATACAGGTTTTGGTTATTCTTTTGAAAAACTTAATTCTTCTTTTGGGGCAATAAATTCTTGCTTAACCGCTAATGTTGATGCTATTTCTGCCAAAGGTTCAGCAATTGGTTTGAAGAGTTTGTCTAGTATTTCGTTTGATGTTCACTGTCCATTTTAATCGCATTCCGTCGAGTAACACTACGAATGTCTATCACCCTTTTCGCAATGTTACGCTCTTTCAATTTATTTGTTGTCTCTTAACGGAACAATTATATACTGATCAAAAGTTTTCCTGTAGCGTCCTTTATCAATATCGCAATCTTTGCAAATTGTTAAAAAACCATATTTTTCTTTCCTGCATTCACCTGCTAATAACTTGAATTGTTGAAAACTCAGATCTGTCCAAACATGATTTTTGTAAACGTGTTCAAGATTCATATCATCCTGCGAAAAAGTACAATCAAGTTTTCATTATCACGGCAGAGTTGCTTTGGTATTGATGAACAGGTTTGTGCTAAATAGAAAGTATCAATAGTGTTATGTCGAACCATGGAAAAATATTCCTTTATCTTTTGTTGCCCACAACACACATCATCAAAAATGAAAAGAGAATTTGGGCGCGATTCACTGGGATCTAGGATTTCTGCTAATATTTGATACATTGGTTGGTAGAGAGATTTAGAAAACATACACATTTTCAAACCTACACCGTTTGGATCATAGAGTGCGTTTGTTTTTCCATAGTTTGATGGTCCACATATTAGACAACGTATTGAATCTGGAAGCTATACACAATGTCTCCGTTGAGGTTGACAAAACTTATTACTAATCGCGGTAAGAAAATCTAAATTTTTAATTGGAATAATTGCGCGTTGTTTTATCAACTTCATTTCTACCTAGTTAGCCATACATTTCAGATATATATATAGGTCTAAAAAGCTTAGATTGTACTATACTTTCCATGCCTTTGTGTTACTCTGGTGATGGTTTAGGCAATTCATTTATTCAAAAGATTTCCTTTGAGCTATATTTACCAACATACCAATATTTCAGTCCAGGTACTATCTCTAGAAGCGATTGAAACGGGGTGACAGAGGTATTAATAAACTTGATGCTGCTTGTAAACAGCACGATATAACATATTCACAGAGTACACATTTGAGCGATCGACATCTTGCAGACAAAATTTTGGAAAGGCGGCTTTGCAGAGATTACACCTATTTGCTGGTTTGTTTGCTCTTGGTGCTCTATCTTCCGGTGCGTCTGCTATTGTAATTGCTGTCAACAAGTCACAAATCGTTTAACAGAAAATGCAGGAATTGAAACGACATAATGAAACTATGGAAGCAATTGCAATCGGAAAGAAACGTTCTTCATTTTACTTGAGACCCTGCCGTACAGGTCTAGGATTATATTTGCGTCCATATAATCAAAAAAAAACTAATAAACTCACTACCTCGATAGACGAAGACCCCCTGACAGACGATAATATTTGAAAAGCAGCAGAACATATCAAGTATTTTCGTGGTGTGTTTATGAGAGATACATTACAGCAAAAACCGTGGGTTAATGAAGGCGCAATTGTGAATGTGGACACTATAGAAAGTCTGGGGACACATTGGGTTGCAGTTAGAAAGCGTGGAAGCATTGTAGACTGTTGGGATTCATTTGGAAATCTTCGCCCCCCAAATGAACTCGAAAAGTACTTAAGAGTTAGTGAAATAAGATATAATCATGATTCATATCAGTAATACGATTGCTATAAGTGTGGACTTTGTATTTAAAGTTTTTGTCCTAATAAAACAAGGTTCAACTATAATACGTGTTGTAATCCAATAAACACTCGAACAATTAGCAATATAACACTCCGTATAGACTATCAAGACGGAAAGTGAGTAAATTTTCGTGGGAAAAAAATTATTGTGCGCCTGGAGCTAAAGAAAATTAATTAATTGATGGGATTGTGCTTTGATAGCAATAATCAGTGCGTAATTACAACACCTAGACAAAACCGTCCTGCAGCATTAGCAAGTGAGCCGAAAAGAATTTTGAAAAAACTTGGTTACAAAGTACTACAGCATGCCAAACGAAAGTTTAAACATATTCCAAGGACTACGGTTTAACGATGAAATAATCAAACTAGAAATATATTTTATCAAGCTCGGACTTCGAATTATAATTGTAACGATGAAATTCAATTCCAAATTCAGAATCAGGATCTTTACACTCTCCCTTGTGAACCTGCATTGTATTTGAACGGACATATTTTTATCCCCTTGCCGGGAGCCGGCTCTGCGGTAGTTACCTACTTAGTCAATAATTCTTTTGCATTTTTTGTTTAAAGAGATACAATATCTAATCAATGGACAAATAATCGACTCTGTAAAGAATCCTGGTATAACCACTACAATTTAAGGCTACTTCAGTTATTATAATTTACAATCAGAAGTTTTAAATAGTTCTGGATGGTCTGCGCTAAAACACCAAAGTTTAAGATACTGATAAAAAGTTTTACATATGTATACCATTACAGCATTTCCCAGGCTTTAAGATGTATAGCAAAAATATTGTATTAGCACGGCAAGAATTAATTTTAATTAGAAGTAGAACAGATTTGAACTTGTATCAGAGCGCTACCATAAGAGACTGCAGGTTTGAAGCGAAGTGAATGGAGAATGCCTCATGTTGAACTAAAACAAGAAACACATCTTTAACTTTTAGAATCAATTCAAAATGATACTCCAATAATGCTCCGTTTTCGACAGTGGCAACTTTTTGAATTCATAATTACGTTTAACGATCAAAGATATTTGGACGGTTAAAAGTTCTACAGACATCGGGAGCCGTAGATATGTAACATATTGTAATATTTTGGAATCAATTGCCATCTACACCCAGAACTGATGTAAGTTTCATTGGAAACCTACCCTGATTCATACATTATAACCTAGATTCATCAACTGAACATATTGACGGACCAGCTCCTTGTAGAGAGGATTGTTTAAAGAGTCAAAAAATTTCAAGTGATTTTTTTCTAAAACCGGAACAGCCTAATTTTTGAGTGCGGAATAAACAAGAAAAGTTCCAACATAAGATACACTTTTTTGAGGTCTACACGTCTCAAAAAAAGTGTATCTTTTTGTGCTATATTACAAACATTCCCCATTGAAATGGATGAACAAACTGGAATACAGAAAATCGGTAGAAGAGTGAATAAATCTCGAAAGGAACAGACGCCGTTTTAGTATGAGAATTCAACGCGTTGCCAAATTATTGGATTCAATATTTAGTTGTAAAGACAATACTTTTGTGCATGATAAACATATGATTTTAATCAAATAATATAATTTACTTTAAAATCGTTAAAGTATTGTAAAGAATACATAATTCAATAATTTATGTTTTGATTTTGATCCTATGAATTACTTACTTTTTAGTTTTCATTGATTGTATGTAATTATATACCTTTCAATAAAGTTCAGTTTTCTAGAACGTTGTTTATTTGTAGTATATTAAGAAAATACATACTGATTCCCTTTACTCTGATATCCAGCTTAGACTCAAATGTTTTCATATATCGAAGCATCTTAAAAATTCAAAATGGAATTTCCCATAAATAATAATAAAATAAAAATAATATGATGCGTTGTTTATTTGTAGTGCATTAAGAAAATAAAGTTTTTTTTATATATTATTTTGTTATGTATGAAATTAAATAATAATACTACTTCATCCGAAATCCATTTGAAATTTCGCATAAATAATAATATGATGTATTGCTAATTTGTTCACTTCAAATCTGATTAAATCAAATCCACTCAGAGCATACGTATTATCAAAATTCGAATAATAAATAAGACTCTTACCTTAAATAAAATTCTTCAGATATCCAAATAAAATCAAAATAAAATAAACTGATAAAACTTTACCAAATGAATTTCATAATTACACTTCACATCTTATATATAGTTGTTTAATCCAACTTGCACTCCCAGCATTAAGCGATTACCATATACCTCGCTTTTAATCAAGGATACAGAACGGGTTTACACTAAAATTACTCATATCCAAGACACAATAGGCAACCACTTTTCTGTTCACAAGTAGATATGATTTTAATAATATTTAACGATATTTAATTAAACATATAACAATTTAATACACAATTTTATATATTCCAAATATGTGCGTAACAGATGTATCGAATTAAGCTACTGTATCACAACGCAGAGGTCAAACTTTGTAACTGACACCCAAATCTTGCTTTTACATTAACAATATAGTGAAAACATATAATTTAAACATTAGATTTTTGCTAATTTACATAAAAAATTATTGGGCCTTTAAAATATTTTATGACCAATATAAATGCAGTGTGACCTCTTTTCGTTTATGTGGTTTCCTCTTTATAATTGGTTCGCTGCAAGGTTCAAATATCGTGTTTCTCGTTTTATTTTTTCTTCAATTTGCATACAACAATTTATTTGTGTTTTGGACATACTGAGTGATTCAAATTAAATATATTTAGAAATTGATTATACACAAAATGTCTGTATTATTTTTATACTTCGTCCGGTATATTTTTTACAAGCGATTGGTATAACTCTCTCTTGCTCCGTGCAAATACTGACGTTGGTTTATAACATTACCGACATACAGAGTTCTACGTTTTCTGCTACCGACATACAGATTTCTACATTTTTTCGCCGCCATCTTGTGAATGTGGCGTTCTCTAGTTCATTTCTCAGTAACTAGTGACATACTCGCATCAATATTCTACCAATCTATCCATACAGATTTTTTGACGTATCTGCTACATACCGATAACCATATCTATTATTGCAACAATGTTCACGTTTTTTTTTCATTCGTAGCCGTAATAATTTGTTATCGGTAATATTTATGCTCTTGCACTCTATTTTGGCACTCTATGAGTTGAGGCAAACAAGCTACGATCAACTCATCAACATCTGTTTGTTCCTAATTTTTATCTGTGTGCTTCGAATTTGATATTGGACAATTCATTTTATAAACTTTAGACATTTGGGTATATATTTACTTCTTGAAAAACGCAGAATCCTTTGCGTAATTATTTCATTGAACAATTTTCTATAAATTTGTTTTGCATCAACATTATACTAATCTTCGATTCACCCCCGGGCTCAAACTTAGTTCACCCTGTAACCAGTCATCAGCGAGGCTAGAGGAAAGGACATTGGTGATTAATTGCAGATTGCAGATCAACGCGAAGATTTTATACAACATCTGAGTAGAAGATCAAGATAATAATAGAAATATATTTATCTCCACAAGACGCTTTTTCTATTTCGTAGTGTGAGAGCCCTATGTGAGTTTTTTAAATAAGATAATAGTTTGTAGCTAATAAGTAAAGCTACAAGCAAATCCCGTGTTAGAAGTGAAAATTGAAATAGCTTTATTAAAGTTTTACAGTTTAATCATTCTTACTACATAGAATTACACAATAAGTAAATAGCAATTTTTCTTGTTCCAAATACTGACCCATATACTTCGGTGCTAACTATTTGTAAGCAAGAAATTCTTTCATACATTCCATAAGTGGTGGTACTTTGCACTCACATCTCAACTCGTGACTTTTTGTTTTGATTTTGAAACCGTGGCCCAACTTGAATATTTTCTTTCCATATTTGCATTTTAGTGTCGATGAAGCTAGAATAAGGCTTAATTATTTACATTGCACTTGATAATTTAAAATAAAATATTTTTTTAATCTTAAAATATTTGCATTAAAAATGCATCAAGTTTCTGGCAAAGTTTCGTGGTCAGGTTTTTGGATCGGTCCCCTTAAATTTCTTTGTAAAATTGAATATATCTAGTCGAAGTGACATATAATAATAATATTCGAGAATATATTCATTTGTAAATGTATGCATAAACAATGGACGTTTGTGAACTTTAATGTTGAGATAACTTTAATTTTTATGAGCTATTAGTTATCGACGTGTAACAATTATTTGAATAACGTGGATCAAGAAGCGTACAAGGCTTACTTGAGAAAAAAAGCTCGATCAAGATAATCAAGCATATCTTGACGAAGGTTCAGTTATTGCCAAAATTTGCCCTGAAAAAGGAATAAATCAGTCACCAATTCGCAAACTCATCAAAAGAAGAGATCAATATAAATAGCAAGGTACGACTACGTCTTCTGGTTTGCCAGGAAAATTGTTATCGACATGTCGTATATAGCCTCCAAAATAATCCATAAATGGTATAAAACAATCAATAAAAATCATTCGCGAGCTGTCCAATTATAAGTTCTCCATTTGAGATGTTAAAATTGAAATCCAACAATTTGTTAAAATTAGAAATCCAACACTACAAGCTCAACATATGTTTTCATATGTTGAGTTTTCATATGTTAATGGTTTCAGGAATATGGTGAAGAACATTGTTTTTGCAATTATCTTTGGCATTCGGCGTTGCATCATTCATCTCAGTTCCATTTTTATACTGTAATCAGTGTCCGGCAGTAGCACTTTTGCATCTTCAACTACGTTAATTGGGTTTTCAAAAAAACAGCAAATTAAGCACGAGATGAGTATAAAGTTGAGCATATGGTATTTGACTGTCGCAAATTTTTCGGAACACCATTCATTTTCTACAAAATTTTGTTTAAAAAATAGTAAACAAACAAAGAAATTTAGAATTCTTCCAGCTTTGCAAATATATTTTCAGCATTTGCTCTCGAATTTCCATCAAAATCGATAAATTCTCTAATGGTTCTTAAAGATTTCCAAAGTTATTATAAATTTCTCTCAAATTTGGCCTGAAATCTTTCGATCCTTTAAATGTTTAACCCGTCTACTTTATTTTCCAGCTCGTCTACACTTTTCATTATCCAATCCGTGCATCTATGATATCAATGAGGAAGAGAGGAGGTCGCCAGCAGAAGAAGAGTGACGCCCAACGTTAAACTTACCTAGTCCGCAAAGGAAGTAGTGACACCACTCCAGAATGGCCAATCAAACAGCGTTGTCCGAGAACGCCGTGATATTTAGTCGATACCGAATCGTTTGTATCTAAACCACAACAGAATAGTCCGCCGATCTGTACACACGAGTAAATATGATCTAGTCCGATGATATGTCCGAATTCGCCATTGCCCCCGACAGTACCAGGAGACGTCTTGTTAGTTCCCACGCAGGGAAAATAATCATTGTACTAAGTGAAGCTACAAGAACATTGCCGTCGTCTCTTCCGGGTCATTTTCTGCGATAGCGACTAAAGTCTGCACCCATATCACTTTTTTGTATACGCAGCAACATCACCATCTTCAACATCCATGTCACTAACTTAAAAATCTATTGCTAATCCGAACACTTATTCATCGACAATGTTTCATAACCTATATCAAATTTTATAATACCTTAATTCGTTACTTTTAGTTTGTTAACTGGAAAGAAGATAATATAAATGAGAAAAGTTTTGCCTGTATTTCCAGGCGCATCTATGAAGTACAATCCTCCGCTTTTATTTGTAAT
>WYDF02054594.1:0-11981 GCA_009867245.2 Adranes taylori
ATTATATATATATACCGGGTGAATCATTTAACCTGGAATTTTGTATATATCGAAAAATATGGAGCGGACAGAAAATTTAAAATTTGCCGAATCGAAACTTTAATATCTCCGAGGAGACACCTGCTAGTATTAAATTACACCCACTCCCTGTGGGCGGGGTGGGCGACAAATTTGAAATCTTAAACAGGAACTCCTATTTTATATCATAGTTTCAGATTTTACGTCGAAAAGTACGTATGATTTGTCCGGAAAAAAAGTTGAATTCGAGTCAGGTGGCGCTGTATGTAATCATGTAACCTGGGATTTTGAATATATCCAAAAATACGGATCGGACAGAAAATTTGTCGAATAGAAACTTTAATATCTCTGAGGGCGGCATCCGTTAGTACTAAATTACGCCCACCCCACACCCCCGTGGACGGGCTGGGCGAAATTTTTGAAATATTCAATAGGAACCACTATTTTTTTATCACAGTTTCAGATTCTACGTCAAAAAGTACGTACGATTTGTCCGAAAAAGAAATTTCAATTCGAGACAGATGGCGCTGTAATCACAAGAAATGGAACAGAAATCAATAGAAAAAAAAGCAGAGAAACACATATTTAGTATTTTTCGACGGGCTATTCAATGATTGCTCCCCCCTCCACGTTACATTAACATTGTATTTGATTCAATGCTTTACATTTTCGGTACGTGGCAATAACTTAAAAATAAGATTTCTTGTAGGTTTGCTACTCAGGTCCAGGCTGAAGAGGATGACAAATCCTAAAGCCTCAATAATAAATTCACCAACCTCCTCATGAATAAAATCCCAACAGGGAGTGAAGTTTAGTGGGTAAAAATCCCACAGTTGTTGGATGCACCGGGCAACCTTCCTCTTTTGAAGATTCTCCACTTCCTACGCAAAACAAAAAAAAAGGTTTGCTAGTTAGTATTTAAACAACATGAGAATGTTCTTTTGAGAAGGTGTTTATTATTACATTAAACAAAGATATTATTAATAAATATGTATTATTCCATCCTTATAATGATTGAAACATTTAAGTACAAAAGTAATAATTTTCATTTTATGTTAACTATTAAGATAGTACGGTACAATGTATAAGTTCATAGGTAGTATGGCACGTCCACTTTAAAATAAAAAGAACTTTTGCATTTTCTTATAGCTAATGATATGTTTATAGGTAGGTATTAAAATGATTGTAGTATACCTAGTAAATCGTTTTAAATCGAGTGTATGTTAACGTGACTCATTAACGTGAGTCCCCTTGCCTCTCACTGTTCAAGTAAATGCTCGAAATGGTGACCTTGAACTTCAATACAATTGCCGATCCGCGTTTCAGATGACTGTACACAATGGAGAAGTAACTCTTTTAATATGAACACAAGCATTCCTGATTCGTTTAATCATATTCTCACGAGTTGTTGGTACACTATATCTTTCACGTATCCCCAGAAAAAAAAATCTGGCGAACTCAGATCTGATGATCTGGCAGGCCAATTTATCGGACCAGCTCTACCGATCCAGCGACCGTGGAAATCACGATCAAGTACTTCGCGTGCTACTCCCAAATAATACGCGGGACAACCGTCATGTTAAAACCACATACTCTGTCGCACTTCTAAACTTACGCCTTCAAGTAACTGTGGTAGTTCATTGCCCAGGAAGTCTTGGTACATTTCACCGTTGAAATTGCCTTCAAAGATGTGGGGAGCGATGAATTTGTCGCCAATTATCTCGCACATAGACCAAGGACACTGATGCTCAACCTGACGCAGCCAGTGCGGGTTTTAAACCCTCCGATAATGCATGTTATATCGACTAACAGCTCCATGGTTTGTAAAAGTTGATTCGTCAGAAAATAATACCCAAAGATAGAAATTATGATTCATTTGTATTTGTTCCCGTGTTCACTGACAAGATGTTAAGCGATTTTCGAAATCTACGCCATGAGGAACTTGGTGCAAAGATACGTGGTAAGGATGATATTTATAGTGCTTTAAAATTCTCGATACACTGCTTTGGAACAGTCCGCAATTGCGAGCTATTTCTCGTGTACTGACGTGGGGATTATAAGCCACTGTGGCTAATGCAGCAATTGCATTATCTTCTCCAGTTACTGTTTCTCGACGGATCTTTTTTTTTAGGTTGAACACTTCCTTCGGCAGTAATTTTGTCCGGAAAACGCTGAGCATAAAGGTTGATAGCATTATCAAGATTCCTGCCACATTCGCTATAAACAAGAACCATTTCAATTTTCTCTTGGAAGGTTAACACGTCCATTTTCACATTGTGTAACAAAGTAAATTGTTCCTTGTTAATCTTTATTAGGTATAAGTAGTACTTTCTACAACTAATGTACAATAATTCTCACAAAATTCCGAATTTAAGAGACTATTGTTTGACGTTTGCGTTTGTCAAAGGTAACGCGATGTAACTAATTTTACATCGATTGAAGTAGAGATACATGTAAGTATTTAAACCTAGTAAGTTTGATAAAGAATTTAAAATCTGAAGTAAGAATCAGTATTTTATACGCTAAAAAGGACATCTAATTTTTTCTGCATTTGTTTAATTCTGGCAAATGACGCTTTGATCGACGATTTTAAATGTTTACAACTTCTTCCATTGAAAACAAATTGTTTCAATCTTGCAACACATTTACAATAAAAATACATGTATCTCTACCTCACTCGTTTATTATAATTAGCAACTTAGGCGGGGGAGGGGGCAACCGTAAAATCATTGAATAGCCCGAAAAATACTAAATACGTGTCTCTCTGTTCTTTGGTTCTTTTGATGTCTGTTCCATTTCTTGCGACCATTTCAGCGCCATCTGTCGCGAATCGAAATTTCTTTTTTCGGACAAATCGTACGTACTTTTCGACGTAGAATCCGAAACTGTGAAAAAAAAATAAGGGGTTCCTATTTAAGATTACAAAATCTCCGCCCAGCCCGGCCACGGAGGGTGTGGGGTGGGCGTAATTTAGTAGTATCGGATGCCACCCTCGGAGATATTAAAGTTTCTATTCGACAAATTTTCTGTCCGATCCGTATTTTTCGATATATACAAAATTCCAAGTTAAATGATTCACCCGGTATAAATTTATATGTGTTTATAAACAACTTTGTTGTTTTTTCTATTGTTCAAAATTAGCTTAATGTATTCAACTAGTCAAACAGGTCTAATAACCTCGTATGTTTGACCAAATAATTCACGGAATTGTCATTTATCTGGAATAATCTTTATTTATTACTCAATGTTAACATTGTTCCCTTCAAATAAAGCCCCAGTGGCCTCTTCCGGAGTTTTTCCTACTCTTCGAAGCAAGTCTGAAATTCAATTTTCGATATGGCAAAGCAATGCTTTAGCTATTCTGTTAGTTTCGACGTTTGAGCAATATCCATACACCCATGTTCCGTCACCACTAATGATGTGTTTGAGCAATAATAAATTGTCGTTGATTTCATTAAGCAATTCCTGTACAGCGTCAATTCTACACTACTTTTGATCGAAATTCAACAATTTGGAAGCAAATTTTGCTACTAGTTTTCTCATACCCAAAACATCTGAAATAATAGTATGGGATAAGCCAAATAAGATGACATCCTCTCCAACAATTTCTTTTATAATGATTCGGCAGTTGTTCATAATATAATAATTATTTTTTCAATCCGGTTCAGCAAAGACAAAATATATCATTCAGTTCCGGTTTAGCTCGTATTTAAATATTAGCAAATTAATGTAAATATATCCACACCGCCCATCCATATCATTTTTATACAGCTTTTCGCTATAACTTAAGGTGTTCACACATATAATTAAAATGTCATAGGGCCTGCCCTCTTTGTCCCATACATATATTCCAGCTCACCTCTCCCATTCTCTGAACCTTTTCTAACCCCAAATCTTTACATTCAACAATCCAATGTTTCCACAAATCCTCCCCATTCCCGCACAGAAGATATTGATTTCATCATAGCTTCTGTTATATTTGCTCTGTCTTAAACTCACATTTCTATCTTCAATTTTTACATCAACGCTCACTCTGTAACCACCTCTACTTCACATCATCTCTCAGCCTATTGTACCATCGCACATACATCTTTAAATGCTCTTTCACCCATTGACTTCCCTCTTCTCCTTTTTCCATCTTGTTCATTATATCTATAGAGACATTTCTTACAATTCTTTAATCGACTCCCATGATATATTTTTTTCAAACTTTACTAATTTTTTTACACAAGTTACCCAAACTTTATACACATTGAACTCTCGTAGTACAATGTCTGTACGTGTACATCTTTCTAAACCTAATAAATTCTTCAGATATTTCATTTCCATTCTTCCAATATCCAATCCCTCCTTCACCGCCCATACTTCCTCTCCATCTCTTTCCCAGCTATCCCAAACTTATTCTTTCCACTTTCTCCTTTCTTGCACACCATAACTTTAAATTTACCTACATTCATTTCGATACCTCTCTTTGTCATGTACCTATTCACGAGATATCTTACTTCTTGCATTTCCTCTCTGTTTTCCGCCATACACATAATATCATTACTCATCAGTTTAACTTACCCACCATATCCTGTCACCTCCAAACATCACACCTCCCGCCTGTCCTCTCTTCAACACTATTTCCAGATCTGACAAATGAATGTTAAACAAACTAGCACTCATTGGCCATCTTTGCCGAACTCCCTTATTTGGACTAAACCAATTTGACACCTTCGCATCTACTTTCGCCCTTATTTTTATTTCCTCATACAGGCTTTTATACCCATACATAGCAGCTCAAAAGTCGATGTTAGATCAACGAAATATATATATATATATAGCTTCCTTCCATTACCTATCTCCTCATTCATAAAGTAATTCATTGCTACTATATTATCCATTGTCCCTCTCCCTCTAACAAATCTCGTCTGATTTTTGATAAACCAGACCTTCCTTTTCCTTTATCTTCCAGTCTAGTTTCCTGTTTATCACTCTTGCATATAATCTGTGTCTCCCATTCATAATCGTAACGCCGCTGTAATTATTTACATCCATCCTATTTCCTCTTTTATTTACTGGAACGATCTCTCCCTTTCTCCAATCCTCCGGAATGCACTCTGTATCCATCCATACTGCATTCATACAGTTAACGCTATCACCCCATCTTCATTCAAGCACTTCCATATTCCCACCGACACCGTGTCTGCTGCCGGAGTTCCCCTTTCTTTTTTCCACCTAGTTCTTCCCTTACTTCCTTTAGTTTAATTTCCATATCCATACCCACTGACCCCCTGCTTTCTTTTGTCTCCACCACACTTGTTCCCCTATTCCGTCCTCTATTAGATTCTCTTTTCACTTTTTCCCCAATCTTGCAAATTTATATTTTCTCTCATCCCTTTACTATTTACCGCACTCCTATTCCTCAAATATTTCCAAACCTCACCCTTCGTTCTTAGACCATTTATCACATTTTTTTCTTCATTCTCTCATCACATTTTTTTCTTCATTCTCTGTTGCTACCATACACCTTCTTCCCTCTTGTCTCCATTCATTCTTCACCCTCATACATACCATCCAGTCTTCTTCCCCTAATCTAACCTTCCTCAATGCTTCCCTAACATTCCTTTGCTTTTCTAACATTCCTTTTCCTTGCCCATGTTAGTTATTAATGAACAAATTAAGTAAATTTGTGTACGACCTGGTAGTCATGAACTAGGTTTATAGCAGGATGGTTATCATCATTTAGATCTACAATAACCATAGTTTTGTTGGCATTAATTTTAAGTCCAAACGATTTGTCATAATAGATAGTGTTCCAGTTTATTTCTTAGTAGTTATTTCTTGTTGAGCCTCTTTTATAGAGTGAAATCACCACTGAAGTGGGTCAGTCTGCTAGTCAGATTTCTGTTGTCCAAACCTTGTACTTATCGTTACCATCCAGTGCCGTATTAATAAATCGTGGACCCCTAGGCGATTGAAATCTCGGGGGCCCTGGGTGACCATTCGTCCCGAATTCTCGGGACATGTCCCTTCGAAGATAAATCCCGCTGACTGACCGCAAGAGTGAGAATATAACTTCATTTAATTTCCTTTTGGGTCGTTCCATGTCAAATCAAACAAAAAATTTCAAAATTCAATCTGACCATTTCTGATTTATAAGATACTTTCTGAGATTATTCTCCTTAATTATATAAAGGAGAATATATTTTTAGAATTTTTTTATCTTATTGGAGATATCACAAAAGTAAGTTTATTAAAAAAAAAATTATTAGAAAAAAATTTGAAATGGATTTTTTTAAGTTGCGCATTAAAATATTTTTCAAAAAAATATATGTTGTGTGCAATATTATTAGCTTTCGATCTTAGTATTTTTAGAATATTTTTAGATAATTATTTACTAAAAATTTTTATTTTTATGCAAAATTAGTAAATAATTATCTAAACATAGTAAAATTGAAAGCTAATAATATTGCACAGAACATATATTTTTTTGAAAAATATTGAAATAAAAAAAAATTCATAAAAATCAAATTTTTTTTCATTTACTTATCTCCACACCATCTTTAAAATTAAAAAAATTTTTTTTAATTAAAAAAAAAATCACCAAACATGTTCATGTGTAGCATATCATATTAAATCTTATGAAATTCCCTTTAAAATAAGGTATGAAACATCTCTCTAGGCCTAATAGAAGTTGAGTAATTCAAGAATTAAAAAGTTAATACATGCCAAAAAATGACTATTTTTCCAAAATTTGAAAATTAATTAACCAAAACCGAATAAGATAAAAAAATTCTAAAAATATATTCTGATTTATATCATTGGAGAGAATAATCAATGAAATTTTCATAAAAATTGAAGATAGTCAGGTTGAGTGACTGGTTGATTTGGCATGGAATTACCCTTTTAGTCTTTTGAGTGATGACCTTTTTTTTTGGTCATCAAATATGGTCATTCATTAGTATTTATTTCATTATGAACTATTTCCGCGGCCCCCCTAATACGTACAGGGCCCATAGGTCGCGACCTACTTGGCTATGTAATCCGGCACTATTACCATCATTTAAATACTTACAATTCTAACCTTGTAAATGGATACTCTAGAAGAATTCTAAATAAGTTCTAATTAGTCCCGAATTAAGGTTTCAAGTTTTGGCACTATATAAAGCAGCCATAGGTAAATATATGTATATCCTTTGGAACACTTATTCTTGCAACATCAATTATTTAGCTATCACGTTGTAGTAAAGCCAACAATATTTTTAGTACCATACACAAACTATATAATCCAAAAATAAAAGTCTATTTTTAATTTATTCAAGAACGAAATAGGTACGCATCGTGATTTACTTTAATAATAAATGAGTATATTGCCCTCTTCCTATCTCATTAAAAATAATGTAGTCGGCATTATAAACCATGTAATCGCTAAATAAATATTAAGAAGAATAAATGTACAACAAGATTCAACATGCCATGCAATCTAAAGAAAAATAAAATTATATGATCATTAATCATATCTAGAAAACAATGTTTATTACGTGGAGTAGATTAAAAGTCGCCAGAGTACAACTGACACATTCGTACTTCTGTTGTATACAGTCGGAGCACAGAGAGAGAGAGAGAGCTATAGAAGCGTGCCTCCCCGTTACTAATTCCATTTATTAACATTAAGTTATTCTGCAATGTTTTTTGTTAAATATATACAGAGTGGAGGATCTAGATGCCCCCCACCCCTTCCTCTTTTCAACAATTTGAACGTTAAAAATAATATTTCAGTAGATGATATTCGGAATTGTTTATTCCGCCAAACTTTACGCCACAAGTGACAAATCTGGTTTCATTCTATCCATCACGATATATTAACTCAGGTTCAGAACAAATTAGCTCTGTCTCCATACGACGATAAAAGATACATATGTAATGATGGCATTAAAACGTTGGCTTGGGGCCATTACAATATTCCCTCTTCTTTATTGCCTGAGGATGAATGAATTGCTTGGTGTCACACATTGAGTTGTATCACACGTTTGTGAATACCCAACCAGCTGCAACTAGTGATATTTTATGCAATTGCAAGATCAAAGTTATTGCACATTTATATTATTATTGATAAAATAAAATTAATAAAAGTCGTATTGGCGCCAACCAGGGTTACCAGACGTTCCAATTTCAGCAGGACTGTCCCAGGTTCAACATACAAATTCCGACCCCCTAACTACCTCCGAATGTTCCGCCTTATCAAAAACTTTTCCAGGAGTAAGTTATTAAACAATATAAACTTTGAACAAATACTTTGCAATTTATTGAGCTTGACTATGTAAGGAAATCAGAGAACAAATACATACTATATTTTTATTAATTTAACCATTGATCTGCTGTATCATTTTTGATAATATCATTGAATACTTCTGGTAACTAATGAAATTAAGTTGATTAATAGTAAGGAAAATAAGAAATAATAATGGAACTTAAGGTAATCTAATCCAGTTGGTGGAGTAATATGGTGTTTTGTTTTTCGAAATACAAATATGGCAAACCTGGCGCCAACAAAAACAAAGCTGTGAACCAGCTTAGACCTAGCGTGTGCCAAAGCAAATAATAGCTCGTTTAAAAGAACCCAGAAAGTCGTCTTAGTTAGCAATTAGAAGGACGTATCGCACCGCGTTTAATGCTACATTACAAGTTATTACGAGTCAACCGCCAGTTTCGCTGTTAATACAAGAAAGGTCTAATATCTATTTACGGCAAAAGGAACCTGGTGCAATTTCCACTAGTATAAAGAAAGAACCTAGAACGCTGGAGTGATTCAACTAAATACCTGTGGACAAAACGCTTCATACTAAACATTACTGGAAAGATCATATGGCGATTTCAATTCAAGTTAACACAAGTTTTAACAGGACGTAGCTCATTTGCCGCTTATTTGCATAAGTGTGGTAAAGTTGCTTTGCCCCGATGTCAACATTGCGGTCAGAAAACGGATAATGTAAGATATGAGAAAGCGGTAGAAAAGATCTTGAAGAATAAACTAGACATAAGAATAAAACCAGAGAATCTAGTACCGATATTACTGGCGTCCGAAGAGCACTGGTTTCAAATACATACGTATGTCATCAAATCTAAGGTAAAGCACTTAACTAATTAACTAATAACGTGTGAAATGCAAAATGAAAATGAAGAAAAACAGAGTGAGGCAGCGCACATAGACCTAAGATAGTTCCTGACAACAGACTTGTCAAAACTATCGAAGAAATGCCAAACGCAGCACCAGAGATGCGGTGAGCCCCACAGGCCTCCAGAACGACATGTGAGTCCTACAGAATACTGCACCGGATGTGTTCTAAAACCAATG
This sequence comes from Adranes taylori, assembly GCA_009867245.2. Taxonomy (NCBI): domain Eukaryota; kingdom Metazoa; phylum Arthropoda; class Insecta; order Coleoptera; family Staphylinidae; genus Adranes; species Adranes taylori. The sequence goes on from WYDF02054594.1 coordinate 9,359, forward strand.
GCGAACCTGCTTAAAAGCATTCCTAACCCTCTATAAAAAAAGTCCAGATTTGCAAAATTACGTCCAACAAGGAAAGACACTTGTCAATTATAAAAAACAAGAAACAAAAGCAGAAACTCAAATCAAAAACATTTAACGCAAATGCTAATTTGGAAGTATATATTTGCTATAATTTGGGACTACTGAATAAAAACAAACCAAAGCAAACTCAATTTTCGGAAAATTTAAACCAAAAAGCTTACCACCAAAGACAATTTTTCTTTATGAAAATGCCATAAAGCAAGACGTTATAATCTAAATTTAGGCCAGAACAGCTCCTAAATTTTTGGTTGCAGATTAATGTAGAATACCCTGAAGTTTCTCACATAGCTATAAACATTTTAATGCCATTCAGAACAACTTATTTATGTGAAAAATCTTCCTCAATGTATGGGGGCAACAAAAACAAAATACAGAAACAATTTAAATGCAGAAAATGAAATGCGGGTACAGTTAGTTAGACTTCGGCAAATTATGTAAAAAAAATGCAAACACACCCCAGTCACTAAATATAACGCAGGGGTAGGAGACAGCTGGGGAACGAGTTGATGCTTCTAATGACGAAATTACATTAATTTTATGATAAAAAAATTTCATAAAAAATACAATAATTTTCTTTAAAGTCTTTGCATAAAGTAACTATTACACATTGATTGTTGGATACCTGCTAAAAATTGTATTTTTTTATAACTTTGAAATATGTTTTTTATTAAGTAAATCTAATTTACATGAAAAGTAGAAATATATGTTTACGTTAGTTAAGTAAAATGTATGTTATATCATTTTTTTATGTAACATGTGTTTCATCCCTTTTATGATAACAAATATAGCGTACTTGTTAAGAACATAATCTACATTTTACTTATAAACTTCTGGTTTTACGTAATATCTTAAGAGACTTTTAACCATCTTAAAAACTTTATATATATATACCGGGTGAATCATTTAACCCGGAATTTTGTAATATATCGAAAAATACGCATCGTGCAGAAAAAATTGTCGAATCGAAACTTTAATATCTTCGAGGGGGGGAGGGGGGGGGGGGCATCCATTAGTACTAAATTACGGGGCATCCATTAATACACCCCCTGTGGGCGGGTCGGGCGGCAAGTTAGAAATCTTAAATAGGAACCCCTATTTTTTATCGCAGATGCGGATTCAACGTCGAAAGTTACGTTACGGAAAGTTACGGATTCAACGTCGAAAGTTACGGTATGATTTGTCCGAAAAAATTCTATGCCGCTGTAATCAGAAGAAATGGAACAGAAATCAAAAAGCAGAGAAACAAGTATTGATTATTTTTCAACAGGCTATTCAATGATGTTACGGTTGCCCTCGATCCGATTCGGCGACCGTTGAAATCACGATTTAAGTACAAAAGTAATAATTTTCATTTTATGATCATTATTAAGATAGTACGGTACAATGTACATGTTTATAGGTAGTATGGCACGTCCACATTAAAATAAAAAGAAGTTTTGCATTTTCTTATAGCTAATGATATGTTTATAGGTAGGTATTAAAATGATTGTAGTATACCTAGTAAATCGTTTTAAATCGAGTGTATGTTAACGTGACTCATTAACGTGAGTCCCTTGCCTCTTACTGTTATGCTCGAAATGGTGAACTTGAACTTCAATACATTTGTCAATCCGCGTTTAATCCGCGTTTTAATCAATCCGCGTTTCAAATGACTGTACACAACTGAGAAGTACGTCTCTTTTAATATGAGCACAAGCATTCCTGATTCGTTTAATCAAATCCTCGCGAGTTGTTGGTAACTACCGAATAACGCACCGGCCAACCATTATATTGAAACCACATGTTCTGTCGCACTTCTAAACTTACGCCTTCAAGTAACTGTGGCAGTTCATTGTCCAGAAGTCTTGGACATTTCACCGTTTACACATTGCCTTCAAAGATATGGGGGCCGATGACTTTATCGCCAATTATCCCGCACCACACGCTGATAGACCAAGGACGCTGATACTCGAGCTGACGCAGTCAGTGTGAGTGTTCAATATTCCAATAATGCATGTTATGTCGATTAACAGCTCCATGGTTTGTAAAAGTTGATTAGTCAGAAAATAATACCCAACGAAAGAAATTTCGATTCATTTGTATTTATTCCCGTGCCCACTGATAAAATGTTAAGCGTTTTTCGAAATCAGCGCCATGAAGATCTTGGTGCAAAGATACGTGGTAAGGATGATATGTATAGTGCTTTAAAATTCTCAAAACACTGCTTTGGGACACTCTGCAATCGCGAGCTATTTCTTGTGTACTGAGGTGGGGATTATAAGCCACTGTGGCTAATACAGCAATTGCATTATCTTCTCCAGTTACTGTTTTTCGACGGATTTGTTTTTTTTTTTTTGAAAACGCTGAGCATAAAGGTTGACAGCATTATCAAGATTCCTGCCACATTCTCCATAAAATAGAACCATTTCAATTTTCTCTTGGAAGGTTAACACGTCCATTTTCACATTGTGTAACAAAGTAAATGTTCCTTGTTAATCTTTATTAGGTATAAGTAGTACTTTCTACAACTAATGTACAATAATTCTCACAAAATTCCGAATTT
>WYDF02054605.1:0-11981 GCA_009867245.2 Adranes taylori
TAAGTGGATGTTTTAATTTTTGTCAAGATGTAAATAAATTTTAATGTTAAAGTATTTGTTTAATTACTTGTTTCATTACTTAGCCCAAATCGTTACCCCCTTATAGTCGTATTTGTATATAAGGTGAACAATACATTGTTAAAATATTGATGTGTTTTATTTAAATTCGTTTAGGTAAATTCATGAAAGTTTTAATTAGGTGAGCGCTACATAATTCTACATAATTATAGAATATAGTTCTTTATGGACTTTTTTAACCCCAACTAATAATTTACAGCTGTTAGCTACGTTCGAACTTAACATTTGCTCCCTGGGTTCGGTTGGATTGAACAGGCTTTAACTGGAAGTATAATTTATTTATCGAGTTAGGGTTCAAACAATTCCTTGTAACGATTTAAAACGTTACAAGGATTAATACTATCATAAATATAATTAATTACATAGGCCTAAAATAACCAGGGAATACTTTATTTTTAAATGATTTGACCTTGAAAATAATTAGTACCACCTAGTATATATTTAGGTTCCTATTATATCTTAAAAAAAACCAAAAAACCTTATATAAGATTAAAAAAGCTTTACTCTAATAATTGTGTCAGTTGAATATACTACTCGAATAGGAGATGCACCCGTGCCGAGTATTAAACAATGAATGAATGAGGCTTCTAAAAATGATGACCGAAAATCATGAATGAGCAGACATGACCTAATAGAATTTTGCAGATAATTTGCCTAGACGTTGTATAGGCACCTTAAGGTCCTTAGCTTCTCTGGTTTGGGTAGCCGCTAAGCAATCAATTCTACTCTGTTCTCCAGAGCTCATTAAAACTTCAAGAAGTAATTACGTTCGCGTTTTAAATCGCTTTATTAATAAGTACTTATCAGTGTTCCAGTGTTCGTTATGAAAAAATAATTACTGTAATAAAATATAATAATAAAATGTTTAATGCTTAAACATTTTATTATTATATTTTCTTTCGACTATTGAAACTGATTAAATCAGTGCATTTATTTAAAACGAGCAATTAACAAATTTTCAAGTGAATAATTTATTCATTTTTTTATAACGTGCTAACAAACTAATTAGCTTTTTCTAGGTTAATATAAAGGATTTCTGTATTTTCTCTTATACGAATCTAAACTATATCGTTGGCAAATTAATCTATACTCAAGTACAATAAATAATCATCACACAATCTACTACTATTTATCTAGTGACCCGATAGCGATTGAATAAATTTTCACATGGTCATAGGGAGATTATATATTTGTTATCATATCAGCGGAAAGCTTAACTGTATCTGTGTAACCATTTATTTTAACTGAATAAATTTAAATGAATAATCCTTTTACTCAGGATGTACATTTATCGATCCTATAAATCATTGTTGTAAGAAAAATAAATAATTATATTGTTAAATAGATCATTACAACAATCCAGTGGTTTTATTTGTTATTCTGTGTGCTTTATTTACGTATAAACCAGACCTGTTTCTTTGAGGCTGACTCAGAGTTTCAAATAGGCAATAGTTCCCTAATCAATTATTTTAACAAATTCGACTATTGCGTATGATTGCTATTATCTTGAAGAGAAACATTAAGTTTTTTTTATTTAGAGCCACGCCACCTCTAAGGTCTAATAATAAAGCATTTTTGAGCTCCGCCACCGTTTAAAATTAAAATATTATGTAATTCCAAAAGAATTGGGAGTTTTTACAAGCAACGAAACTAGTCTAATTCATGTCGCACCAAAAAATAGATGCGACACTATATTGATAAATAAAATTAATGACCGAATTGGAGATGGAGCTTGTCTGGTGTTAACCAAGCAATTAATGAAGCTACTAAAAATGATATCGCAGATGACGTAATAGAATTTTGCAGCCTAAACGAATTGAGAAGTTCCAACATATATTTCGAGCACAAACCGCACCGCAAATTCACGTGGAAGAACAATAGAGGATAAATATCAACTACCAGCTACGTTATAATTAATAGAAATATTCATCCAAAGCTAATTCTTGACGTCAGGAAATGCGGGTACAGATGTCTTTTTAGTACTGTCTACACTTAAATTAAAGAAAACAGCTTTCCTTGAATACAAACGCAAAAGCACACCCCATCTATGTGTGAAACATTAAGTTATTAGTTTTCTAAAATTGATGTATTGATAATGTATTTTGTGTCAAATATATAAACATTACGTGTTATTTCAAGGCATAATAATTAATTGTGAAACCAGGGCCAAAACCAAGGTGACAAAACATAACGAACGCTCCACTGAAATGAAAATATTTAGACCAATTGCAAGAGTCACACAAAGTGATGAGCAAACTAGCGAGTCTATAAGGCAAAATACAAGACGTAGTCAAGTGGAGTCGGATTAAGGAGGAGTGGAATAGCCATGTTAACAGGATGGACGAAGGAAGACTAGTTGACATTTTAAAAAGTAATAGATCCATCGGAAGACCAACCTGACGACAGCCCAAGAGATAGGCAGAAAGCTGGATGTCCTCGTCTATCTAATATATGTAATAGGCCAGACAAACAGGAGAAATTCTAGTCGCTCGTAGAAGAAGAATATATTGACTCTATTTTGAGTAATAACAATGTTTAAAATTACAAGCTCCATATTGTTTTTTGATATTATAATAGCCCTTGTAATTCTCTTTAAAACAGTGCCTAACCTGAATAGTCTAACATTAAAAATTACAACCATATACCCTACAATAACTTATATATTAATTAAAATTCCACTGGATAACATTTTTAAAACTTAGTATAACAATAATAATAATAATCTTTATTGGCATAAACAAATTACATATTCCAAACTACATAACAAATTTATAAACAACACGAGTATTCTTTTTCGTCCTTTTTCTTTTTTGCATCCTTTCTGCTTTGTCTTTTTTTTCCTTTTTTCCTCCTCTTTCCAGCTCCTACTGTATATTTCTAAGCTAATTGGTATGAAAATATTTGAATTGATTTTACTTCAAATGTGTATGTCATTTATCTTAAAATAATTATACTTTATCGTAATAACTATACAATTCAGTCACGTGAACCGATTTGCGTAAAAGTCAATTCCTAATGAGGACATAACTATGGTCTTAAGTACATAACCGCAGTGGAATTTCTGTAAGTGCAAAAGTAAATTCATTAATTAAGATTTAACTATAAGACGGAAAGTCTACTCTGGTCGAGTTACACCAATAAACCTATTAAGCCATTAGTAACAGAGTTTCAGGTATACTAGTGCGAAGCTATGATGTAATTTAGTTAGTACGATGTTTTCCAGGATACTAGCTTTAAAATTCAATGTCTCTAAGTTCTTATATTTTTAGACAGAACAGGATTTAGTTTACAACTAATTTTGTTTGTAAATTAATTTAAGTCAACATTTCGCTTAAATAATGTGATTCCGTTTGTGGATGTTTTATTGCATCATGAAGCTGACAATCATGATTTAATTTTTTTAGAAAAAATACTTTCACAGATATTTTAATACCATATAATTCAAATCGTCCTAATTCCCATAAATTTGTCGTTTTTCATTCATAATTCATTGAGCTTTGACTGTTCTACTGTATCGGATTGATTTTGTAGAGGAAGTCAATATTATCAGAGGGTTAGCTCATTCGAATGGTTATGGGGATAAATAAATTAAAAAAATTTTCTTGGACAAACAGAGAAAAAGCATATAATACTTAAAAGTTCACAAACAGATATAGATACAAAGTTTTCCTCTTTGACCTATTTGAATGAATTGAGTAATGAAATACGCTTCTTGTTTAAAAATTAAACATTAACATTAGTTTCAAAAACAAAAACATATTTGCTAAGATTATGAATAACAAAGATTAATTACCTATGAATTGCAAAACAAGTGATTATTCATTAAATTGCGGTTCGTGTGATAGGTTCTATATCGGTGACTAATAGAATGACTAATAGAACATTCCATGTAAGATTAAAAGAACATCTCAGTGCGATTAGATTATATCGCCCCGAAAAATCAGTATTTGCTGAACATATCTTATTTTTTTATCACGATTTTGATGTAAATAATGATGTAAAAATTCTGCATATTAGTATAAAAATCTGTCTCAGTTTTTAGAACACGTTCACATTATACAGAATACAGACACAAACAATTTACTAAATAAACAAATAAACAAGGTTGATATGTTATCGAGATTTTTTCTCAGTGTTATTTGAATAGTTTAATAATTTAAAATTGGTTACCTTAGCTTCTTTCCTATAATGGATTGAAACACATATAGCTTATTTGCTTTATTATTTGTTACAAACATGCGTTTTATTGAATTGTGTTGCATATATTAAACTGCTTAGTTCTTATAACAGCAGATAACTTATCATTATTGCTTTATTTCCGAAAATGAGACCTCGTGTAAAATTTAAAATATGCAGAGCTTTAAACAATTGACATTCTGAATTTTTATTTAATTTTTTCTTTTTAATTAAAGTAAGTGATTATACAAGTGAATAAAAAAGTTTTATTTTTATTTATGTATCACAGTTAATTAAAGTTTTTTTGGATAGATCCACGTTCTTTTGGAATCAACTCTTAAGGTAAGATATTTCTTCATATTCACATTATACATTATCAAGACAGTCACTGTTTTGCTCTTTTGCCTATCTAGAAAAAGTTATGATAATTCATTAAAATTGTTGTTATTTAGATTACTTAAGATAATTTTACCGCTTCATATTCGTATAAGAATAATTGTACCATGGGGCAGTTATAGTTAATGTTTTGATTGATTTTAATTATGAATGTTTTGATCGATTATACTAATAAGAATTGCTTGTTTGATAATATTATTATTAATTAAACTTTCAATTGTCTTATACTTTCAACATTTTAATTAAACTTTAGATATTGCTGTAGAAACTTTAATTGTTAAATTTGGTTAAAAATGTTTTTGTTTTTTATTACATATTTTATTAGAACTAATGACTTTTGTAATATTTCTTGTAGTCTGAAGATGGGGCATTTGTTGATCCAGAAACGCCTCATTTTGTTAATAACAATAAAAATTTCAAATTTGGAGGAGTACTGTTTTATTTTTTGAATAATACGTGAATAATACATTCCAAAGCTATTATTACTATTATTAACTTCTTTATAAATATTTCATATATAATTATGCGCGCAATACACTCCATTTTTCACCCAACAATTTTTAGAATAACTCATAATTTATTTAAAACACACAAAACTTTAGTTTATATAAAACTCAAACAACTCAACTTTAAACAAATAAAACTCAAACTTTAATACGTTAATTGAATAGATTTATAGCAATTAACGAATGAATTAAATTATAAATCCTATTTCACGTGCGTTGATGTGCATACTGTCGAAAATAGAACATAATATTTCAGTCTAATTAAAGAGTACTGTCTAATAAAGAAAGTACTCATCATGGTATTGAAAACAATAATATATATACTACACATTAAATAATGAAACATTAAAAACAAAGAAAAATATACTATTTTTTGCAAGCTTCCCACATCGCTTTATGTCTATGATTTAAGAAACATATAAGAGTTGTGTGAAATGTGTTGAAGTCCTTTAAATTGGTTGGTTGTAAATATTATATGTTTCTCTAATGTTGCTTGTCCTTCTGGGACTTCACCTATGTTATTATGTGATGGGGATTTCTCCTAAAATGCCGGAGATTTAGATCGTTTTGAGTGAGATATTTATCTTAAGAGCTCACTGTAAATCAACTGCTCACCTGATTTCTGAGTGTACACTATTTTAATAATAACAATGCCAAATTTTACCATGTTGTCTCTCAATGGTCCTATCTAGTGATTGTTTGGGGAAACTTAAAAGAGGTTCACATATTACTGTTTAAGGATAATTAAATTTAAGATTATGATATTAAAATTATATATTTTAAAAGTTTTATAATTTTAAGATCAAACATCTATCGGACAGATATATGTCTACGTATTATGTTGTGACCTAATATACAGAATTATTTTTCAAGGTAGAATTAAAACAACATAGAATTCAAAGTTTTCTCAATCAATTGGCCAATTGCAATTTATTTATGCAGTTATGCATTTACTAGAATCCAGTACCCCAACAAAAATCGTCACAAATAACGTTTTACAAAATATAGCATTACTTTTATCATGACTGTGAAATATAAACAGGAAATTAGACTTATATCATATTTCTGACATCTTATTTATTGCGATAGTGCAATATTTATATTCTTTAAAAACGTGATCTGAGTTCTTTACATTATTTCAGCTCTGGCATGTGCATCGTGCAGTCTTGCAATACTGGTATTCTAAATTGAACAATTTATCAATGATGTTATTACAGTTGAACCGCTAACACTGAAAAGGTACAAATTGAAATATGTATAGATAATAGCGATGCTATTTGTCACTAGCGTATTCAAATTGATTTCGATAAGAATCTTCGGATATTATCAGAGCTTTGAACCTTAATTGTATAAATGCAATGGCGCATTTATCTTGACAATTGTAATTATAAAATTTCTTCTGAAAACGTTTAAACAGTATCTATTCAAGTAACTTGCATAGCATATTTAGGGTTAGCAGATAACAACATGAAACAATTTGTTACATTTTTAGTTTTTCATCAAAATGAAAATAACAATTTATAAATTTCTAAATTTCGTTGAGCATAAAAATCACCGGTTCACCGCAATTTACGCCTACTAAAATTTGTCTCTTCCCGGGCTAGATCGTGAATATATTCAACCAAGTCTAATTCACTACGCTGACACAATGAAGACCGGCGTAGAGCGGCAGCATCCATTCGGAGAGAAGGGTTAAATTTTTGTGGGGAGTGCACACAAATAAAAAGCACATGTAACATATAATAGCCAATAATTTTATATAACCCATTAACGCCTAAATTTAATTGGGTGAATCACACTTCACAATACTTATGTTCGAGTTTAAAAGAACCTTCATAAAACTGAAGATGCGCATATTACTCAAAAAAATATATTTAGAAAAATTTTAAGGGGTGTACTCAAACGAGTATCTAATAGTATCTAATAGTATCTAATATAAAATATGTACTTATACACTGTGGAATATTTTAAAACATTCCCTTTCAATACATAGAGTTTTTAGGCACTTTTCACATTGCCAACGAACTCTAGCACTACACTGAGAACACCTAAGTTGAGCAGGATGATTTTTTGAAAGTGGCCGAAAGAATCAGTAGCTAAACCTGCGGGTATAGAGCTTCGCCTTGCTCTCTTTCTAGGCTGAATATTTTCACTTATGTAAGATCTTGTAACATTTCTTCGAAACTGCAATAAACTCAAGGAGCTTTCAGAAGCTATTTGATGAAGTCTCCATGCATTCAATAGGGACATATCTATCATGTACGTAAATAACACACACCACCATTTTTTGCCTCTAATCATGATTCTGTAATTGGAAATTGATTGATCGAGGAGATTAACACCTCCCATACCACTATAATATGTTACAAAGAGACGAGTTTGGCTTACACTAGTCTTCTTTTTTTCTACTTTGGACCATCGTTTTATTTGTGTAACTGGTCATAATTGGTTATCATTGTGCAGGCGCTATGGTCTTTCCACTTCACACATAAAATTTCATTTTCTGTATCAAATTAATAGTTGTATGCTCCTCGATTGTATATTGAATATTCTTTGTTGGACCGCAAAGGACAGTGTTTTGTACGATTCTCTCTGATAGTACCTGTAGCCCTAAAGCCCTTGATGAAGATTACTATGTGTTTTGATGATTCCTTCACATGGCTAAGCAATTTCAAAACAACTGATGCGCCTAAACGAAACAACTGTTCGTTTATTATTACCTTCCTTTCCAGGATAAATATCAAAGACGTATGAATACCCTGAGGAACTGCATAGAGCCCAATTTCAGTACCCAAACGGTTTTCCTTTTAAAAACTGTTTAGCTGGGTGTTCACCAAAATATTTGACCATCGGTTCGCCAATAGATAGGTTCTTATGAAAGATGTCCCACCGAGAAAAATTTTCTGCTAGAAAGTTCATCAAAGATTAGACTTTGAACCTACTATCATTAGGGGTTCCTATGGCATTGTCATCTTCCAGATGTAAGTATTTTTTTATTTGAAGTTATCTGTCTCTAGACATAATTTTATGTACTGTCCCAATGCCCATATCTTCATCATTACACCAATCATATGCTCTTGAGGAACGCTGTGGTAACCAGTCAGTAGTTAAATTCCAACAAAAGTTGGTATTTAGCTTGCTGTAATGATAAAGTTATGATTGCTTTTTGACCAGCATATAGTAGTGTCTCATCATCAATCAACTGAATTACGTTTTCGTCAAATAGTTTATCAAAATTTGCTTAGGGTTCAGCTTGTTTACGTCATTTCTAACTTGTTCGAAGTGTTTGAGATGCCAATATCTGTAGAATACTGAGGTTGTATTTGTCACCATTTGGGTTCTTAAAATGTCATATACATCTCCTTCTACATTAGATTGTAGATTACTCCTTGACAACACAGGTATATTATTCTGTGGATCCTTCTCACTTTCTAGCTCGATAAAACCAGGAACATCATCAGATAATCACAGAGGACGTCATCTGTGATGTCATCCACATCAGTTTTTACACCAAGGTCTGAAGAAATAGTTGTTAAAAAATAATCTGAGAAATTTCTGAACTATCTTCAATATTCCGCGCATATACAGCTTATTCCAACCTTCCAAACTAGTTTTAACCATAAAAATTACGTGGCGCTATTTCTATTGAAAAACACTAAAAAAAGGTATATCCTTAAGTAAAACATAAGTAGATATAGGTTAGGTTAACATACACTAACTGTAACAGCACATATTTATAAAACAGAATAAGATTACGTAGAGATCTGGATTCAGACAACACTACTGCCATCTCTGGAGTAGAGTATATCTCATAGTGCACTTAATTTAAAATTGGAGGTTGCGACAAATACAGCACACTTCAGGTACTCAATTGAGTACGGTAGGCTTTAGTAGGTTAAAATAGGAAATCATATATTATAACACAGTTAATTAATCACGCTAAATACTTGAGAATAACTGGAAATATTTAAGGGTTCCAGTTCGAGTTACGTTCCTAAACTTGACTAAACACATAAGTATCGATAACACATCGTATCCCGTAAAATTCTACCTTGAAATGTAATTGACATTCTCCAGCAGGAGATTATATAAAAAATACACATATAAATGTTGGCTAACTGTTTAAAATAAGCAATTAATAATCTTGGAATTCCAGGACTACACACATTAAAACATATAAGTGACTTGGCATTCGTTACTTAGCCCCAGATAATTTAAAAATAATGAGCCACCATCTCTACTCTTAAAAACTTCAAATCTATAAGTTTCTAAGAGTAGAGATGGAGTTTAATGCTCTACTACAACAATTGATAATACATTTTGCATGCAAATATAGAACAACAAGCCATATTATTATTACTATTTGCTTAAGAATTTACAATACATATGAAAAGCAGCTGATATTATTACTAATTTCAATCATCCACAGTAACTAGTGCCTAAATATTATTCAGTTTAACAATATATGGCAAATTATTATTTAAATATGAGGACGGGAAACTGCTGAAAATGATTATAAGTTACGTATATCTCCAGTGAATATGCTCAAAATATATTTTATAAAACGGACTAGGACAATCTGAAATATGCGAATCAAAAAAATAATAGTTGAAATTAGGCGTGATGCGCTGACAATTAAATGTTCATCAGAAAAGTATAAGGTAAATTCAATAACGATGGCTATAACTTTCAGTTAGATCGTTTAGGTGCGAGGCGCTGATAATTAAATGTTCATCAAAAGATAAAATTTAAATCCAATAAGCTTAGGACTCTCAATTTAAAAAATGTTAAACAAGAAGTTACTTAAGCCGCAGCGGGCGATTGTAGCAGGCTGGATCAGGCATCCACTTGCTGTTATTCCCTAGGGCTTTCAACTACCCAAATTGCCTCTGCTACAACTGCACGACGCTAAACTATCACATGCGTTCAGCACAGGACGAATGATACAGCTGGTAAGTGATTCCATGTTACCGAATTCGGCCGCAGACTTCCGAAACTGCTTATGTCGGACGTAGCCAGCTCCCAGCCTCCACAGGAAGTAAGGGCCAACGCACGTAGTCAGTAGAACCACAACAAAAAATTAATATATGGAAGACAGGATTATTAGTCTTCTGGACTAAACTGTACCCATATCAAGGCGCACTATAAATTCCAAATATTATCACTATATGGAACAACATACAAAAATTCAGAACTTACCGAATCAGCCTCTAATCTCAGTTGAGCACTAACACGGTAGCACTAACAAGCCTTTCTCTCATTCTGTAAGAGTGACCCCATGGTAATTCCCTAATTTATCATGACAAAATTTATCAAATCCTTAACACAGCATTTCTGCTTGTGACACGGACAAAAGCCAATTACCAAGTCCCCGATAAGATTATAATTCCCGTCCTTTCCAAAAATTCTATTCACTCTTCGAAAATTAATTATTCGAACGTCGACTCAATACGATAACAAAACTACTGTAAGGTAGCGTTCAAAAATACCTAATGCACCGCGACAGCATACACTTCAATTTACACTTGGAATGCAAAGAATGAAGGTGTCAGACAGTCGGAGAGTACTAGGAGCCCTGGTACCTGAGAACAACGAGATCAGTACAGAGATAAAAGCACGAATTGCCGCAGGGAATTGCCGATTTATGCTTTTAATAAGCTACTGAAGTCATCAACCCTCCCCAGAAAGCCCCAAATCATCGTGTACCGAATCATAATTCGACCAGTGCTGCTATATGGATGTGAAACTTTGACTGAATGTGAATGCTCACTGAATGTGACAAGAATCTGCCCCAGTTATGGGAAAGAAAGGTGGTGCGAAAGATGCTCAGAACGATTAGTGAAGATGGCGCGCATGGCGCGCATTCGAACCAACCAAGGGGCATATCTGCTCTACTGTGTTATTGACCTGATTGCTAAAGTGAACAAGACACAGCTGTGGTATCTGGGGCATGTTATAAGAATGATAGGAGATTCCCAAGAACAGACTCGACTAACAACTGGAGGGCAGTAGGAAGCCTGGCAGGACACGGAAGGGGTGGATTGATGACGTCAGAGGGAATATGTAGACGCTAGGGATCTGAAGGTGGACGAAATGTGCTACAAGCTAGGAAGAATAGCTGCTATAGGAGAGCCCAGGGTCCTACATGGACTGTACCGCCAAGAGAGTGAGCGAGTGTATTTTTAGCCATATGTAGAATATTGCGATTTTAATTTATATTCGGAGAAAATATTAGACTAGGTGCTTGTTGAGGTAGAACAAAGAATAAAAATCATTGGAATTAAGTACATGTAACTTTTGGGTATGCTCGCAAATAGTATGGAATACATTGATTGCCAAGATTCGATAACTACCTGGCCAATATACGAGGTATGTTTCACGATTTTTAATGAAAGGCATATTTTGTGGTAAAATGTATATTTTATTTTTCAGCATAATTCCCTTGAAATTCAAGCTTTATATTTTCTGAACCATCCAAAAACTAATCTTTTGGAAACTCTGAGCAAAATATGCATCCGTTGCGGCTATTACCTCCTCATTTGAAAAGAATCTCTTTCTATTGAGCCACTTTCTTTTATTTGGAAACAAATAAAGAACCTGACGGAGCCAAATCTGGCGAATATGGAGGATGGCGCAGCAATTTGTAATTTAATTCGATGAATTTAGCGGTTGAGACGGCGGATAATTGATATAGCGCGTTGTGTTGATGGAACAGAATTTTTTTATGAACAAATGCGGTGCATCGAATCTAAACCATCTGCGATTCGCCGATGATATCGTTTTAATCACAGATCGTATCGATGAAGCTAGGGAGATGTTACGAAG
>WYDF02054616.1:0-11980 GCA_009867245.2 Adranes taylori
GTATATTTAATTATTCTAATTACTCACTTTTGTACTTTCCTTTACTGTTTCGGAATAAAGACGTTTATTATTATAAGAGATTAACATGTTTTCGAAGTGATGTACCTTCAAAAAGTGATGTATGTTCAAAAAATCGTCTTCAATATGCATACGTTGGCCCTCTCCACACGGTGTAACTAATTGAAAGTGTTTAATGTCACGCTCGGGTTGATATTTCTGTTTATATCTAAATAGTAAAATGAATCATGGACGTAAATATGGTCATGGACGTGAAAATGATACCCCATATAATGAATCACATATGATACATGGACGTGTTAATATACAAGTCCGCTGTCTGACTAATTCTTAAATGAGATTTTATAGTTATTTCAGTATCAATAAATAAAGTATCTATTGACGCTTCATCGAATAATAATAATAACACGAAATAGTTATATCATTTTGGAAATAAGCTTTTCATGTTAACATCAAATATCATTAAATATGATTGGTAGTAATTAACTTCTTCTCCAATAGGTAACATTTTTGGAATATGGCTCGGCGCTAGCGAAAATGCATCGTCTTGGGTATTTGCGGCCGCTGCTGGAATGTTTCTGTATATCGCTCTAGTCGATATGATACCAGAGTTAAGTTCAGGTCATAGTGATGCAGATGGTGGTACAATCATCCAATGTCTATTACATCTAGGTATGCTTTCAATACTACGGAAATGAATTTAAAACCTTATTTTTTGAAGACATACATTATAAATTGTCCAGAATATATCTTTATATTTTATATTATTTCGTTTTTATATTATTTAGTAAAAGTTATAAACCTTTAATTTGTGTCACATATTCGTTACGCACGTTTCATTTAAATTTTGCAGTATTTAGTAATCAATGAAATTTAATATAAATTTTAAATTATTATAGGTGGCTTACTTCTAGGATTTGGAATCATGTCATTAATAGCATTATACGAGCATGATTTGAAAAGCATATTCCGAGATTGATAGCAAGATGTGATTTTAATGTTACTGAATAAAGCAGACTAATTAATGTATAAAAGAAGAAAAGCGTAATAACGGAGTTTGAAAAAATCTAATAATTGAGCATAAATGCTCTTATTTGATAAATTAGGTGACAAGTTCTGATTCTGAAGTTCTGAAGACAAAATTATGAAAAACATTTCGGATGAGTATTTTTTTTTATTCAACGAATTTTTAGAACAAATCGGCCTAATATTTTGTTATGCCTATTTAAGCGAATATAATTTCTTATAAATTGTGTCATTTCGAATTTCTATTTTTAAATGTTTTAATCGACGTGGCCACAAAATATTTGGTTCCTACACTACACTGCGCGACAATAATAATAAATGTACTGTCGCGCTTTGCGATTTAAACAGCTTTCATGTGCTGCTAATTAATAAGATTGAGTATTAATTTTTTTTATTCTTCAAAGATTTATAATTATGTTTATAAGTATTATAGCAATTTCAAATTATATTTTTGTACTAACACTCAGAAAATGTAGATTGTCATTCTTCAAAAGACATGTTGACGATAAATACATTTTTTGATCAAATTCTTTAGTAGCATACTTGCACTAAAGAAACGTGATTACTATTGTTCAATATTTCAAGTAATATGTACACAATTCCAACCAGGAAACTAATCATCCTTATTCAGGATCGTGGATAGAGATATTAACGGTTTCATTGTAAGTCTGTCTGTCGTGAAGTCTGTCGGTAAAATCTTGATTTTTGAGATGATCAATCTTGCCTTATTTGAGCTACTTCTCATTTAGGATGCTGTAATACCGATATTAAAACATCGATTTCCAATATCATCTATTACAAGTGTGATGTTGGCTACATTAAATTGTGATGTTAGTTTCCAGGTTGGTATTGCGTACCTGTTACCTGAAATAAGATGTTATACTTCAGAATAAAAAGTAGCAATATTTACTCATCATCTATTGTTTAATAGTAGTTATCACTATTATTCAATAGTTATCACGTTTAAAAGTTTTAAATCATTTTTATGAAAAATTATAAATCGTTTATTTATACTACAAGATTTAAACAAACAATATTGTATCATAATCCAGTAACAACTAACGTCTTATAGGCGTTTAACATTTCATAGTTACTCCTTTTAATTTTGGTTTTCTACATTTCAAATTAGATATAAGTACAATCAACAAGCAAGACTGTTAGTCTTGCTTGTTGTAGATAATAATTAAGCATGTCGTCGTTTAAACTGTGACTACTTGTGTAAGTCAAAATAATTTTTTAAATAATGGAGGTTTCTTAGTCTCAATAAATTCTTTTGTTCTTCGAGAGCATTACTCGGCTCTTCATCACTGATTGGTACTGATTTCTATCTCTTTCACCTATTTTTCTTTAATTACGAAAGTCAATTTGTTTTTGTAATTATAGTGTTGTAAAAAACATAAATTAGAAAAGCTAGGAAGGAGCTTTTCTAAAACAAGAATATAATATATAAATATGTTTGGTTTCTAGAATCAATTAAGTACTATTGTACGACATTCTCAGAACTTGTAAGTTGAGGATAGTTTTTGAAAATGAAAACCTCTTTCGGGTATAAATACTAGATTAAATATATATTTATTAAAAAATATTCTAGTGTCGGTACTTATAGATAACTATCGTTGCTCTTCTCTATTAATAACTTTGACTAATTGGGTGTGTACACATAGTGCTCCCGAACAGATATAAACTGGACAGTTTCTTTTTTATCAATAAAGGTAAAATCCATTTTATAGTATTTTTCGGAGTTATGTGGTACCTCTGTTTAAGCGACGATATTTTAATTAGTTTACATAAACATATTTTTTGACAAATAGATTAAGAGTAATTATTTTCATACTCAGTTTGTTTTTGTAAAATATAAATGTAAGAACATTTTATGTACTTACACATCTTTTCGGCTATTTTTTAATAATTTCGTTTTATTATTTAAATTGAACAAGTTACGAAGTGTACAAAATTTTCAGCATGGCATTTATGTTTACTTTACATAGTGTTAAGGTTTCACTTATAAATATTGTATTAAATAAAATATATATGTAGTGCATATCATCATAGTAAATATAATGGTTGTATCGTTCATATACGATATACGTGTCCGTCGTATATTACTTCCATGTCCGTAAAATATCAAAGTGATGCCGAGGTAATGGACACTTCATAATTAGATCAGGTAGTCCACATATATAGAAACATTGTTAACTATCTCTTTCGCCATATATCGTCTCTTTCACTTTACATGTATCCATTGTATTTATGCGCTGTCTTATTCTTTTTATGCTGAAAATGGGAGATTAGGGAAATATTCAGACGTTTAACAAAAATCAATACAGAAAATACTTAATATCGTCAATAGTCCTCTAATGTTAATTTGTGTTTGAATAACTAGAGATATTTCTACGACAGCCGTTGTAGATGATTTTATAAGTTTACGAAAGCATTACGTAAAAATATACTCAGAAAATTACCTTAGTATTAAAGATACCATATTTGTAAAAATATTAATATTGTACAATCAAATCAATCATTGTTCTGTATTTTTTAATTTCAGTTTTAATACCTTTGCATAATGTATGAAGCTTTTTTTTAATCAAATATTTAGCGTTTCGTAAACATTTATTTTTTAAGAAAATGTTTTTAAAATTTTTATAAAAGTTATCTAAACAGGTATTCGTAATTATTTTTGTACAAGGTATTAAATTAATAATATAGATTGAATTTGTGGAAAAATAAAGATGAACAAGTTTTAACTGATGTTTGATTAAACATGTCACTTTCTTTTGTATGAATTAAAATCGAAATTCTATAGTTAGTTTACGGGTATTCTATAGTTGATGTTTTTACAATCGGACAAAATCTTAGATAATAGAGGCCCTAGAACATTTAATAAATGCATTTATTAACAGGTTCAACGAATATATAAACTTACACATTGAAGTAATTTTGTCCTATCAAATTGTTACCAGAACATTCCATGAAAGTATGGTTTAGATTTTTCTATTTTTGTTAGTGTTTTACTAAAATACACCTAAAATACAAATGTAACGTTTTTGCCAATTCCGCAAACGTCCACGCCTAAATCGGAATGTAACTATTAGGAATTTTCAAGATTACCAATCGTTGCAATATACAAAAAAGTCATGATTATTTAAAAATATGATTATTTATTGAAAATCCTTCGAATGAAATAAACAAGATGAAATTAAAACATTTATTTCTAATTTAGTTTTAATTAAAATAGCAGGAATAAAAATGCTCAAAAATACAAATTGAAAAATAAAAAACGTCAAAACAAATTTTACAGTTTTAAAAACAATTTAAGATTATGTGTAAATATTCTGTTTGTTACTTATACATTATTTGTTATTAGAGTATTTCGTTTCGGAATTAGTTATTGTTAATTCTTCCGATGTTTTGATTTCTTGCTTGTTTTCGTAAGCATGTTCTAATTTAATATCGTATGCATCAATCTACAAAAAATATATTAAATAAAGAAGAATATACTCCCAAAGCAAATAAACCGTAACTTTGAAATTAGCTTACATACAATACAATGCGAATTATTTAGTTTGAAGATATAAATACCTGTAATTTACTATCTTCGATGTCTGCCTTCATTTCAGTTTTTGCCGAAATATTATCAACATCTTGTTTAAATGAATTATTATTATTAATATATTCAGTTTTTACTGCTGAATTTTGAAGAGTGGATACATCTGGCGTTTCGTCATAATCTGATTCAGAATCTCGCTAAAGCAGCAAGTACATTTATTATTAATTTTGAAAATTGTACGGTACACATAATTGAAGTATATTCAAAATTGAACAAATACATTCATTATTTTAATTGCGTATTTTAAAACTATATAAACTCCTCTTTACTAAGATACATCACATGTCATAATTGTCTACTTAATTAACAGCATAAATAGATAATTAAATAACAAATGTACGCTTACCAAAATTGATACATCACAATGACAAGGTAGGCGGTGAAACAATTGTTAGCATATCTAGATATTATGAACTGAAATTTTAAACTCCATTTACATATTGTTACTTTGTTTATGTTGATTAGCACAATTTCATTTGTTTCGCCGCCTACTTTTTCGAATAAAAGTCAAAAGTATGCATTTCTTATTTAATTATCGATTTATGTTGTTAATTGATTAGATAACTGTGATATGTGAAATATCTTCTATTTTAAATGTTGAATGTATTTGTTAAATTTAATCTATCATGTTGAATTTTTTTTGTTTGGCTATGCAGATAATAGCAAACAAATCATAGCAGAAAAGACAATTAATATCACAATAATTTCTCTGTTGTTGTGGATTATAGCAAGTTGCTTTCCTGATCAGATGAACCCTTATTATTATTATTATTTAATTTGGTTGTTATTATTATGTAACACTAAAGAAACAGAAGATTAAGCCGCTTATAAAACATCTAAAAACTATGAAGTCAATATCAGATCAAAGTAATCACCGAAAATTATATAGCAGTTTGTCAGTCTGATAAACTCATTCGGTAGAGTATGGAACGCAGGATGTTTAAACTTTTTTATTTCATATTAACTGCTTTTTAAATTCGATATATATGAGTAATGTTGGTGATTAATGTACATGGTGGCCCATTAAGAATGGTTCCATATCTCAAAAACCGTTTATAGCACAGCTCCAGAGAATTGACACAGAGAATTGCTCCAAAGAAAATTTTGGAAATCATTTAGTCTTAGGACAACCGTTAAATGAGCACTAAAAAGTTAAATGCTTATTTTATACAAAATTCAACAAATAAAGGTTATATAAAAATATGAAAATTAAAATTTTAAAAATCTTGCGTAAAACGTTTTTTCTTCTTCTATTACGTCATGTAAGAGGTGGAGGGGAGTGGGAACTATGGTATAAATAAGCTCGTAAGTCCGGTTCTGCTTAACCAAATCTTGCAAACTTAGTCTTGTTGAGAACAGCTTTTCTCCCTGAATACAAAATTTATAAGCTCACTCCAATGTAATAAGTAACGTGCATTATAGAGGACGCGGTTTAATTGTTTTTTGAAATCTAGTTTCCCCTTAAAAACATTAAATGAAAGTATACAATTATGATCATGGATTCTAAAAGTAGACTAAATTACTAACAAACCAGCGAAAGCAGCTTATCGATATCTTTTTTCTATCGGAAGATATCTTAAGAAACGTGTAAATGTTATAATATCGATTACTCCAATTCCATTGGAAGAATTAAAATTTTGGGTCTCGAGAAAAATGACTTCCTTTTCGGTTTATTACTAATGATTCTTCTTACTAATGACATTCGTTTAATATTATTTTTACCATTACTGATAGTGGGCGCTAAGAAAGTTTAAATAAATATATTTCCCAATTTTATAAATGAACATCACTTCGAACTTAATATTGTTACACTACAATTCTAACAAACCGTGATTTAATAACTTTTGTCTATCTGTAGATATAAGTAATTGAATTTAAGTTATTAATTACTATACTGTGGAATAGAATTTTCCAGACAAAATTTAAGATATAAAAATAAGTAGTAACAAAATTACTTATATGAATAATTTTAAATATACTACTGATGGCCTATACGTTCCAATTGTGGCCCATCATTTTCGATGCAAGCGTTTATTCTACTCAGAGTAGATTGAACGACAGCTTCAATTTCTGCCCTCGTAATACTTTGAATTGAATGTGGTATTCTTTCCATCATATTTTCGCGAATGGTGGGTCTAGTAAACGCGTTCTTTTATTCACCCCTATAAATAAAAGTCTAAGGAACTAAAGTTTGGAGTCCTGGTTGGCCAAAAATAGACTCCCACGTTCTACCCATATATGATAATCTGCCATATAAAAAATTTCTTACTTCTATACAGAAATGCGTCGGGCATCCAACGTGTTGGAAAAACATGTCCCTATGTATAGCTAGGGGTACATCCTCTAAAAGCAATTCATTTATTAAAGAAATAAGTAACTTTCCCTACTAATTACGTTATCAAAAAACAAAGTTCAAATTATTTGACCAGCTAAAATGCCACACCATACGTTTACCGACCAACGACCCTGATGTTGAACTTCTTGCATCCAGTGGGGATTAGTTTGCGACCAACCAGTTGCAATAATCCAGCCTTCTAATAGGGATCAAATTGTATACATGCCAGAACATTTATTATGTTCTTTTCTGCGCGACCTCTGTCGTGTCTTCTATATAAAGGAAGATTCACATTTATCGTTGTCTTTAAACGTTACACTAGTCGAAGGAAACTGCTTTTATCGGGATGACTTCGTTCAGAATATTGTAGCGCATATATTCTAGCAACAACAGTTGAATGTCTAATGCATTCAAAGTAAGTTCCTAACTTACAATACCAAATATTTCTTCTTGTAAGAATCATTTTAAATTTAAATAGTCACTAAATTTTAAACTCAAGCAGACATAAATTTAATATAAACAAATTGGAATGAAAAAAATAGACTATTTTTTTAACACATTTGGTATGAAAAGATTTAATAAATTTGACACATGTCTGTTATATTTTGTTTACATGACCTACTACTTGTTTTATATCTTAAATTTTGTTTGGAAAATTCTATTCCACAGTATAGTAATTAATAACTTCAAATTCAATTTCTTATATCTACAGTTAGACAAACGTTATTACATTACGGTTTTTTTTTAGAATTTAAAGTATTTAATTCACTATATTATAGTCTAAACAATAATATGAAGTTCTAAGTAATTTTCATTTATAAAATCGCGAAATATATTTATTCAAACTTTCTTAACGCCCACTGCCGGTAATGGTAAAAATAATATTAAAACAATTTAATCATTAATAATAGACCAAAAGTACTCATTTTTCTTGAGACCCAAAATCTTACAATTTCTTGCATTATGGAATTGGAGTAATCGATATTATAACATTTACATCTTTCTTAAGATATCTCTTGAGAGAAAAAGGTATTGTGAAGCTATTTTCGTGTTCAGCGAAAAAATAATCAGCGTCTCTATAATGCCCGTTGCTTCTTACATTGGTGTGAGGTTATAAATATTGTATTGAGGGAGAAATGCTGTTTTCAATCTTGCACTAAGTTTGCAAGATTTCGTTAAGTAGAACATTTGTTCATACCATAGTTCCCTTTCACCGCCACCTCTTATCTGACGTAATATAAAAAAATTGTTCTAAGCAAAAATACGCAAAACATTTTCATATTTTATAAAACCTTTATTTTTTAAATTTTGTATAAAATATACATTTAACTTTTTAGTACTCACTAGCGCCATCTAGCGGTTGTCCTACGACTCTCTAAATAACTTACAATTAGCGAGTTTAGTCACTGAATTTTTTTCCCTGAAGATGTACCGTTTCCCTGAAGGTGTAAACGGTTTTTGACATATGGCCGAGAGCCATTCTTAATGGGCCACCCAGTACATACATAACATATAGTATTTAGGTTTAACAATGAACTTACCCTAATTTGCGAATAACATCGTAATGGTGGTATATCGGAATGCAAAATACAAGTTTGCTCATCGAATATTGCTTCAACTGGCGTAGGACATTCAATATCAGCGAGATTTTTACCGCAAGCTCTGAAGAGCACTTGATTAGGATCCTAAAATATAATTGCAAAATACGTACATTTATACATTGATTTTCTTCGATAAGATGCTTCAAATAGTTGATTACCTCTAAAATATGCTTACGACAATGTCTAGCTACGGGCAAAGCTCTTTCTGTACATTTTACTCCACCTTCCGTGAATGAGCATTTAGTCAGATAACTTTGAGGTTTGTGTTGTATTCCTTCAGTTATCTAAAAAGGGTATCATTCTTATTACTATATTAACTTCAGTTATTAACCAGTAATTTACTTTCATGCGAAGATCCGTTTGACGCTTGCTTAGGATAGCTGCAACTCCGTTTTTTTTATGATAATGATTGTAAGCTTTTAATTTTTTGTACATTCTCTGTTCTTTAGGATTGTCACGTGCTTGATTACTTATGCTACCTATAAGCCGAATTACAGTAAGAAATTTTTATACATTACGTTGATTTTTTCATCCAATTAATTAATTATTCTATTTGTTACATGACTTTACAAATGTGTCTTTATAAAAATACAGTTTTGAACTTAATAAATTTTGTTAAATTTATTAAATTCTCAGGGTATTGAGGCTAAACTTCACGTAGACGCGCACAATATTTAAGCAAGACTCTTTAAATGTTTAACAATATAGGTACAAAGTCCTCGGTCACTAGCCTTTGGAAGTTATTGCAATAAGTATGTTTATAATTATTATCATTGTTTAACAATAATAATATTGATTTCCACTTCAACATTACTGTAAAAAGGACCACCCTAAATAAGTTTTAAGTCGTTACATAACTCGGTCCATAAGTTTTACTATCAAATCGTAAAATATGTAACCAATTGCCGTTTATAAATTTATTTACAAATCCAATTAGACTCTTAGAAGATCCCCATCCCACCTGCTGAAAATGAAATGCCCTTTTATATATAATTTCTTCCACTTCTTCTAAACCTAAAAGTTTTCCTTGGTCTTAATATCTTCGTAATCGTAAGTAGTGTAAAGTGCCCCCTTTTCTGAAAATGTTTTGCAGTAAAACACTTTCCCAGTTTAATATGTGTTTTATAATACTTATGAAACAGCAATTTTATACTATTATAAAATAATGTTAAAAATCGAAGTATACAAAACCAACTTACAGCATGTTTCCTTTTCGCGTTTTAAAGCATGTAGATATCTCCTCCGTTTTTCCTTCAATAAATACTGAAGATGCTGATATTGTTCTATGTATAAAGACTGTAATCTTATTAGTTTATCACGAGCTATTGAAGTGATTTCTTCTGCACTGTAAATGTTTGCATGCCTAAAATATATATTTCAAATTTTATTTACCCAAAACCACATTTGGAGGACAATTTTAAAGAAAATCCATCTTTGAAAAAAATACTACATATTTACAATCTATCTAACAAGAGTGTGTTTTCTAAGTTTAAACAACTAATGCGAGGGTGGTTTGACGGAAATCTAGCATATGTAAGAAAACGCACGATTTGTTTTTTATCATTTATTTCTCAACACAGCCCCCTTTCAAGACAATACACTTTTCAGATGACTTTCCAACTTTTGCATCCCTTCCGAAAAGTAATTCTGCTCCAGCTCTTCAAAATAATAGTGGGAAGTTTCGGTCATCACTTCATCGTTTGTTGCAAAACGGTGTCCTCCGAGCTCTTTTTTAGGTTGGGGAACAAGCAGTCGCAAGAGAGTAGATCTGGTGAATACGGTAGGTGGTCGATCAATTGGTAGCCTAATTGGTTCAATTTTGCCTGCACTGAAATCTGGCCGCTCTGTAAGCGGGTACGTTGTCATTATAGAAGAGAACTTTTTGAGAGCAAAACCAGAGCGTTTTTTCTTAAATTCGGCGTCAAAAACCTCCAATAATGCTACGTAGTAATCGCCAGTTATGGTTTTATCCTCTGCCAAGTAATCTATAAGAATAATGCATTTCGCATCCCAAAAAGCAGTCGCCATCACCTTACTGGACCATCGAGTTGTCTTTGCCTTTTTCGGTGGGCCTTTGCCGCTTTTTTTTTCCACTGCATTGACTGTTACTTCGTCTCCGGCGTGTACTAATGGACCCCAACAGTGATTGAATCTTTGTTGAACCTTGAACCTTTTAGTTTCGACAGTCACCTTTTAAGTCGTCTATTAAATTCAATTATCACAATAGTGTTTATGGTAAACTAAACAACATTAGTCTAACTCATGAATCCCCCGTCTACCCATGAATTCTCCGGTCCCCATATTTGACAGCGAAGCTGACCGCTTTACCGCTCTTGGCTCACATATTCCCCGCATTTGCCTACTGCGCGGACAATTGCGCTCTCCGGTTTGGCATGGCCTACAACCCCGCTTGACTCTCTTTTAGGCTAATTTTTAAAAGAGCAGTCTGGCCTTCGTGTCCGTTTTGTGTAAAATTGAGGTCCCTGGGTCTTACACTTGTTCCCCAAGTTTTATTTTTTAAATTTTCATAGAAACCGAGATATTGAATGTAGTACAATAGCCGGTCTCAAGTAAATGGATCGCAAAGTTTACAAACTGAAAACCAGCCTGTATATATCTTACTTTGTAAGTTTAGAAAAAAATGTTTCAAATAAAACTGAACCGACTTTTGGTGGCCTATACAATAAGGTTTATTCTTTAGGCCTATCTTTTATAGTTCCTGAAATATATCATAAAGTTTGTAAAATTTTAAATGTGGCAACATCGCGCTCTATACCACTTGCGGGAATGGCATTACTTTCATTTGACACGTAATACAATATTCTATTTTTTTTGAGTAAGAATTTTTTTTAGAAAAAACTTTTTATATGAAAAATTAATCCTTATGACCTCCGATTTTTCACACTTACTTTAATGGTTCTTCGTTTCCAGAATCTAAACTCTCATCATCCGAAGTATCAGCGTGCTCGTCTTGCCAAACATTGGCGAATGTTGTTGCTTCAACATCACTCTCCGATTCGCTGCACATGTCCAAAATATCACTACATGATGCATTTGCTTGAGATGCATCAATATCAGCTAAAATCAACGAAAAACCCCGAAAAATTTCAACAAACGAATAAATTTGTTTTCCGTACAAGTGTATAATTTGTTTTCCGTACATCAGGGAAGACTCCTGCTGTTAATGAGAGACTAAATAACGTTAAATGAAATAATCTTAACAATGATTTGTTATGCATTTCTGAGGATAAAATCTTATATATAACATAATGTAAATGTTGCAATAAATAATGATGTATTTATTATCTTTCAAAGAGAGATAATTATAATTTCAGATGATCTTGCATTTAAATGTACCAAGTTTTCTGTGAATCTTAATAAATGTCTCGTTAT
>WYDF02054638.1:0-11979 GCA_009867245.2 Adranes taylori
TTAAAACAACAGACTGAAAATTTGTCAAATAAGCAGTAACAATAATTCCGCGTTCTTGAGGTGTGTATCGCTCCATGCTCCATGAGTTGTTGATAACTAATTCACTATATATCTACATCATAAATATTAAAGCACATTGACATTTGGCGCCATTTGGCAAAAATGGCGGCCAATTCAAATTATGACATTACTTTTGCGCCACTTGTATTAACATCATTTCCAGCTCTTCACTATATTCATATATGTATGTATTCCTACAGCGTATAAAGTGAGCCAGACCTTATGTAAAAAGTCATATCAAAGTGAGGACCATTACAAACTGAGGACCATATACGGTCCTCACTTTGTCTTTTCATTGTAATCGTGTGTACTTTGTGTTTTATAGCTGTTGACTAAAAAATACATAGAAGGGACCTGTAAATTAATTGTTTGTTTAAACGACGCAAGTTATTGCCAATATTGTCT
This sequence comes from Adranes taylori, assembly GCA_009867245.2. Lineage (NCBI taxonomy): Eukaryota > Metazoa > Arthropoda > Insecta > Coleoptera > Staphylinidae > Adranes > Adranes taylori. The sequence goes on from WYDF02054638.1 coordinate 466, forward strand.
CTGTATAAATAAAAAATATTAACATTCATCAACGCCTAAACTCAATAACACATAACATGTACGATCCCCGATCTTTCTGTATCTCGTTCTGTTAGAAATGTTAATAGAAGCGATGATGTTTGATTTGCTTTGCTTTCGACGCGCTATGCAGATCGGTACGATATTCATGCATATTTTGGTTTGTTGCTCAATTCAGTTCAATATTTCAATTTTACTAAACTACGCTGGTGAACAATGAACCTTATATGACTGACTGAATATTTTTGGATGCTGTTCGTTCTCGGCGAGTCAAGACATGCGTAGTACAAAACCTTTTTCTATTTATTATGAAGTTAGTTTTGAATAAACTATCGAAAAAGAGATGGCGGAGAAAACAAACAAATTTATAAAAGATTATTCATTGACTCGATGTATTATATGTTCCAATGGGAACAAGTTCTTTTAAAATCACACCGCGATACATCGCGTTGCAAATATATACCGCAATAAAAAACATTCTTTAAAAAATGACACATCATTACATTGAACTAGATTAATAAAAATGTATAATGCAATTCTACAACAGTTTTCTATAAAATTTTTTATTAATCATCAATTTATTTTGGCCCAATCAGCATCTCTAAGGACTTACAACTAAGAGTAAAATTTTACAACTTAGTTTGACAACAAAGTCGTTGCTAAGTCTTACAATTCAAGTAATACAACTTTGACGAAATGTATTGCAAAATATATATACTCTAGAAAGATTGTTTCATCAAAATTTCTTTTAATAGGATCTCATTGATGCAATTTTTATAAGACTCTAAGCCCTATTCTTTTACTGAATTGTAGTAGTCTGAAATCAATAAAACTTTTATTATTTCAAAATTTACATATATACAATTGTTTATAACAATCAAATTCTATTATTTTTTTCAGATTGTCAAAATTGCGTCGATGATGTTACACCTGCAGCAAATAGGTGGACTATGCCATTATTAAAACATGGAGAAAAAAGATATTACTTAGGAATATTTTTTAAGGTAAGAATTCAGATTTCAAAGTTGTTTTTGATAAATTACATGGCACCTAATTAGAGAGTATCTGACTACGAATTTTTATACGCCAAGAAAATTTTAATTCATTATGTTGTGCATGTATTTCTCCCATAATTATTCAAAAGTATTAAGTAATTTATTACTTTCGAGAATCTCTAAACGCACATTTCATAGTACACAGGGTTCGAGGGAAGTTCTGTTAGAGATTCGAAACGCCATTACTTTTATATTTTTTAAAATTTTTATACCAAATTCACACAAAATATTGAAAATAGACTGTAATCAATAAATTTCAGCTCATTATTCAATATTTAATTTTATTTTGAATATGGCGTGCAACCTGGAATGAACGAGTTGCACACTGCACAAACGTACCGTTATGGAATCTCCGTCCATTTTCTATGAAGAGCCGTTTCCAACGCGTCCAAACTTGTAGTCAACACTGGCTCAAGTATAACTCCAAACGGAGAAATGCATTGGCTTCGCATCGGGTGAATTCACGAGCCATTGTTTCTCGGAAATTAAGTGTAGAACACTTGTTTTAGATTATAGTAGTTTCAGATTTCTTTTTAATAAAATTTTACGTCTGATGGAGTATAATTATCCTATAACATATTGCGATGCAATTTATTTATTTCATGATCTTTCAAATCGGGCTGATTTATCGAATCCTGCCCATTATATAGCTATGCTAAATAATTGTACATGTAGGTGAATATAAATGCAAGACAAAACATCAGCTTTCGTAGAAGACAAGCGTTAATTTTTCTTGTGTATGAGCTTGTTTAATCTGGATTTTATTGTTTTAAATATTTATAACACATAAATGATTCTAATCGCTTTCGTTATTTTGGACTGGCAGATTCGTTTGATTCTAATTATAATACAAAAATTTTCGACATCTTCTTTCCCAGTTAAAAAAAAATCAAATGTAAAATTTAGCGAAATAATGCATTGAAAGATTTGATTTTTGACGTAAAAGTTATTTTCCGTTAAATCGGTGATGCGTGCAACGTTCTGCTGGTACGTGAATTCGGAGAGAGTGGTCTGGCGATGACGCAACACTTCTCTCAAGTAAAATAGGAAAATTCGTTAATAACCGTTGTCATAAAATTGTAATACGAGCTAGGAAGCTATTAAGTTGTCTAAAAAAAGCCATAAAGGAGAGCAAAAAAATATCTCTCTCCTAATATGTATAGCATTTTTTGCTTTTCGTACAATGTTTAAATGAGCAAAAAAAACTCGTAAAACATCCGTACAAAACGGCACACGTGTAAGGAAATCATTAATCTCATTTTGAACAAAATAGCGGAAAATAAAATAAAACGAGGCCACTTTGTTGTTTACTCGAAAATGAATGTAGATCGCCAAAAGCCAAATTCTATAGAAATAAAATTGCGCACGAAGCCTAACGTGTCATAAAAGAGAACAAACATATCGTTTTCTCTTAATCATATCATTTCATATAAAACATATCGTTTTCTCTTAATATATACCATTTTTTGTTCATATTCTGCACTCGATGCAAAAACATAAAAAACGTGAAAAACATCTGTCGAAACAAAAACAGCAGGAAAAGGAATGCCATCGAATATACGAACGCTACATATATTCTCCATCTCTCTTTCTCTGCTGACTCTCTGTAACACATGAGCATGCAAACGTCGTGGTGTGTTTTGCCGTCTTTGATGGCATCTTTCTTTCCTCCCGCTAGATGCAAGTTATTGCGAACGTTGTGTATCTTTTGCGATTAGCTCTGACTTCCTCTCTCCACCCTCTATATGCACGAAGAAAATGAACGTTGTTTTGGTTGTTGGCGTTGGTCGACAGTTGTATACGTAGAGTTCACTGACTGCTTGTAAAAAAACTTGTAACCATACATCATCGTACAACTTTCCTTCGTTCGAAATATTTTAATTAAATATCGACTCGTTATCTATTTGAATACTGATTTATTTATTTAATTTGACGGTTTTTTGGTTGTATTAATTTGTTAAAGATTATTTATTAGTTGCTTGTTTTATTGCATTTATCAATTCTGTTGAGGCTATGTACTATATGCCGATAACATAATTTTTGTTCACTTTGGTTCGATGAGCCGGAGTCTTGTTGGAATGTAAACGGCTACGAACCGAATCCTTTACGTATCCACGACAGCAATAGGCGTAACGTACTTATTACGCCACGGTCGACGGAAATCAGCGGAGAGCGATATTTGGCGGACACTGCGGCCCATAACATGATGTTTGCAGGTTTTTTAGTTCTTGTGACTACATGAATATTTAATTTATCACTTCACTTTTTCTTTAACCAAACGCGATCGTTTTGTTTGTTTATTATTGGCTGAATGGTGAAAGTTTTTCATCCGAAAAATATGATGGATTGAAACTTGCCACGTTTGTGTAAGCGCACCATCTCCTCTTCCTAGCCGTTATTTACGCAGACATTCGTCAAGGTGGTGAAGTTTTTGTATCTTTATGGCCTCACTTGAAGTTCATTTTTCAGTATATGTTGGACGTTCAAATCGGATCTTGGCAGTTTTTTCGTCATTTGAATCGTGGATTTCGTTCTTTTCATTTCGCACCATTTCTATGCTTATTGCCGACGATTTTCGACCGGATCGATGGCGATCCAGTATAGTTCTAACGCAATATGGTGCGATACACATATATTTTGTTCACTGAGCGACAGCTGGTTGTGAATTTCCAGCCAAATAGAGCGCATTCATACTATTACGTTTTAATTCTATTATCGATAAATTTAATATAATGTGCGTCAGAAAATAATGCTTTTGCGTACTTATCGACAATAAAATGATTTGTCACTTTTCAAATTTTCAACCCGATGTCATTTACACTTTAAGCGATACACCGACTTAAAGTTGGTAACAGAACTTCCGTCGGACTCTGTATTTAATACACGAATTTTTCTTAACAGGAAAGCTTAATGTACTAAATGTGAAGGCTAATAATTACTGAATATAAAAATTTGCTGATGATTTTTGAGAATACATTATCTGAAATAATTGACTGTCCTTTCTCTTTAATTCTAGAACGGCACATATTTGCGGCCCTCGTCACATATTTTTCTTCTCAATAATTTCTGAAACTATATAAGCTAGGCTTTGAATTTATTAAACAACAGTTATTGGTGTTACGAACAGTGTCGTAGCGAGTATTATTGGCGCCCGAGGCCATTTTGGTGCCCACAAAAATGTAAAAATTGATATTATAATAATAAATAAACCTTTATTGTAATTTTTTACAATGTGTAACTTAACTCCAACTTACAACTTCCTTAAATCCACTAAACTAAATAAATTTTCAAAATAACACACAATTTTCCACTAAAATGACAAACCAAGCCCTATATATCCGTTCCTACTATCTCATCAACATGCCGTTATTCTATCATCCAAACCCCATACGTGTCCCACATCCTCTCCACATTCACCACTCTTTACGCATCCACCTAATATTCACAATTTTCTTGATATAATTTTAATCAATTTCTCTCTGTACCTATTTTTCCATTATTGTTTTCATTAATCTAGTATTTTTTCCTTCCGGTCCCAAATATATTATCCAATTTTCCCCCTCCTTTCTCTCCTTCATAGTCCACCTAATTCCCTCACATGTTTTTATCCAGTGCTCCCGTACTTCCTCCTCTTTACCACATATTCTACATTTCCTTTCATCTTCTCTCATCCAGTACCTATTACCTCTCTCCATACTTCCGCATCTGAACCTCGCTATCATTTTCTTTTCTTTCATACATTTGTCTGTGATAAGTATTTTGGCAATCTCCCATCCTCTTCCAACCACTGATACTGTCTATTATATTTACTCTCCCTAAACCTTTCATCTCTCTTTTGCACTTTTACATCTTTCATCTTCTCTTCCTCTTCCATAACAAAAGTCATATCATCTACCATCATTTTTTCGTACCATGCATACCCTGACCAACCCTATCCTGTCATACACTTTTCTTCTCTGTATCATCCATTCATTCCCATTGTCGAAAAAAAAACTAATTTTGTTTAGTTTACCCTAAACATTATTGAGCTAATTGAATTTAATAGAAGACTTAAAAGGTGACAGTCAAAAGCAAGATATAACAAAATGTAGGACTTCCAGTATATGAGAGATGGGGTGGCGATCACGTCCACGAATTTTTTCACTCTTTGTCTCCAATTTGTACCTTATATTCCTTCTTCCTTGCCCCTTTCTCTCCTCCTTTCTTCTTCTTTTTTCTTCTGTCCTCTACCATTGTACTTTTTTCTTTATCTCCCTTTGTTTCACAACCATACTTTCCTATATTGATACATTCTCACAACCCTCTTCCACACCACGTGCCCGTCCATAACTCTTATAATTTTCCTGATTTTTCTGTTGTTCACTACCAACCCATCCTCTTCTGTTTTGCATTTCTCCACCTTTCCCCTTTATTAATTTTCCCTCTTTTTCATTCCAGTAAAAATTGATATTTTCCGGTAAATCTTGTTTGTCTTGATAACGGTTTGCATCCTTCCGCGAGTGGCGACAATTGGCCTCTTAGACCCCCCTCCGTTGCTACGCTTCTGCTTACGGAAATGTCTAGGAATGTATGTATTTCAACTCAAATATATATAAATTTTGTAGTTTTATCTATCTCATTTTATATTTTATTCTTATACTTTCTCTGAATAAACTGTAAAATACTGCCACATATATTCTATTGATGAAAGTAGGTAGTACCATAAGTGTTACCACATATATCTTTAAAATAAGTTTATAATTTATTATAAGCTCAATGAAATCTCATAAAATAAAATAAACGATTATTTTACAGTAAAATAAAATATATGTATGAATATTTTAGCATTGAAATGAAAGTTCTTATTTTTAAATTTATAATCAGTCTAATATAAAATGTTTGATTTAAAAAAAACATGGCAGTCTGGGTAAGATTTTAATAGCATGTAACAATTGTTAATCCTTTTTGTTACATGTATCTAGTATTTAATCTTATTAAATTCGCAATTAATTAGATCTCTACTTAAGTGGCTTGTTAACGATTATTACATTTACTTTCACATAAATTAAACTAATTGGATTAAAACTTAATAATAATCTGAAATAATGATAAGATTTACGCATTGTATTAAATACATCAATTCACTATATGATAATAATATTCCCAAAATTGTTTATATTTATATTACACAAAAGTCAAAAATATTCTAAAAGAAAAAATATACAATACATATGGTGAGCGCAAATATAATAAGATACATGAGCAAAAACGTTTGTAAATTGTTGCAGACCTATCGATATCGTGTCTCAAAAAGATAAACAGACCAAAGATAGGAAGATTTAAATACTTGGATTAAAATAAAAATTTTTAGTTTTGTTAAAAAAAAAAAACAACCAATTACATGACACCCTGTATAGAGAAAAATACTTTTATAGAAACTTTTAAAAATAATTTTAAGGCTTAAAGCCTTAGATCAGTGGTTTTTAACCTTTTTAGAATCACGGAACACTTACAATTTTGCAAGATTTTTACGGTAATCGTCGTAAAATAAAATGATATGTGGAGGACACATATTATTAACTAAAAAAAAAAAAAGAAAAACGTGATATCTATAAATAAGACTTATTTCTTTTCAATATAAAATTTCCTAAGCAACGCAGAAATCCTCCTGATTTGTCAGTCTGATAAATTTAAAAAGTTGTACTTCTACAATTTCTTTTAATCAACGTAGGCAGCATCTTTAGGATAAAATTGATTAACAACAGTTATAGAAGATGAATTTTAAATTTATTTAAGTATATTGTATATTCTCTATTGATATTTATTGATTCTGCTACATGTGTCATGATATAAAGTCAGATGTGTTTGTTATAGCTCTTTAACTGTAATACTCCAATTATTATAAGTTATATGCAGAATTAAAACATAAAAGCTATACCAAACTAAAGAAGAAATTTTATTGATTTAAATAGTTAATTCACGTGTCTTAATAACTAAATATAGTAGAGATAATTAGTAAAATAATTAAATGCGATAACAACTACTAATGACAACTCACGGATTATTTTTTTTTACTTACTATAGACTTTTCTGTACTAATTCATGTGTTCATAGGAAACACAGCACTAGGTTTATTCCAGTACATAAAATGCGAGCTAAGCATACTGTGTTTGGAAAAAGCTTTGTTTAAGATAGAAATGTATGAATAGATATATGGTGAGAAGCAACCGGGGGTAGATGAGACTTGTGCAAAAGGAAAAGGCGTTGAAGGATCTCCTACACCAAACAGAAGAAAGGAAGAAGAGAACGTTTATGACGTGGAAAAATATAAAAGTAAAGAAGATAGTGAAACATTAAACAGTTAAAAAAATTAAAGGACAAGTTGAAAGAAATGAAACAGGGAATGAAAGAGAATAAAAAGAAGAATAAGGAATGGAATAGGAAAAGAAGAGCTTATGCGTTAATTAAAACTACTGCAAGGGAAACTAAATAAAGATGAGAAAAGAGAAATCAGAAATAACATAATAATATATGGGGTGGATGAATCAGTAGAGGAGAATGTGATATCGGTATAAGAGTGTGTAAGGAAGGCCGTGAAAACTTGAGAGCATAAGTAGAATAGGAACAAAGCACACTAGGGAACATTTAATTGTGAAAAGACCCATGATTGTGAAATTAAAAACTATCGATCAAAAGATAGAGATCCTGAAAAGAAAGCCATTGCCCAAAGGTGCAAAAGTGTTTATTTTGAGGATATCACAAAGAAGAATAGAGAAATACGCAAGGAAATGCTGGTAAGGGCGAAAGAATTGGCTGGTTAAGAGCAAAGATTTAGGATTGGTTATAGGAAGTCCAGATTGGAAGCAGTGTGGTGGAATTAGAATGAGAAAGAGTCAAATTTTGAAAAGCAAAAAAACTAGAAGTCGGGATCTTAAATGAATATGGGTATGAAAAAGAACGGGAAGTGAAGTATGTATATGAGCACATAGAGGTAATAGGGAGAGTTTGTTATCAGCTAATTGGACATAGCCTCGTAGAATCGATAAACGATTAAAACAACCATTTAAACAAATAATCATCAGTTAATTAATTCATAAACTACCAAACAATTAAAGTAAATATTTCGGGCAATATAATTCGGCAATGGAATTATCTACGTTCAGCAGGCATTCATTGAAATCTGCGTAAAGATATATGCCAACTAAGGCCATCAAGCAAAACAACGTTCGTTTTCGTGGTGCACGAAAAACGGGATGGAGCAGGGAGTTCAGAGCTGCCCGCCGCGGGAAGAGAGAGCACTGCCAATTGCTGTTGCCAACACGAAGCACGTCTTCGCGTGTGTTAGAGAGAGAGAGAGAGAAACCAGAAGAGAAAAGAGGATGGAGAGTACAGCGCGCATTCGACGCCTCTTTCGCCGTTTAAGTTTTTGGTTGTGTTTTTTCTTTTGGCGAGGTCACGTCAAGTGCAGAATATTTTCGTACGCTTTTATATCGTCTACTTTTCGTGTCCTATGTTTATTATGGGCTTTAGCTTTGCATTTTAGATTCGAGTAACGAAAAGATTGGCGTTGTTTATTCATAAGTTTTTTTTTGTATACGTAGATGAGAATTGTTTTAGAGACGACAACCAAGTTCGTCTGCCAAACGGAGCGTGCTGGTTTGAAGCTAAACGCACAAAATTAACATCGTTTCTTATTTTCATGTGTTATAGAGAGGCAGCATTATAAGTGAGAAGGAAAGCAATACCCGCGTTCATTGCTCCCGTCTAGCGAGAGATTAATAACCTCCCTTTTAATGGGTTATTGACTTCCCTTAACCTCGTCTGCACGAGAGTACGATAACAGCGTTTTTCGACAAACAACTTTGATGAGGTTATTGAACTTCTGGGGGCGTTACCTTCGTATAAGCAGATTTTTCTATTACTTGTATGAAACATACACCCTCTTACCGCCACTATCGCGTGGTTGGCTAGTTACTGTTCGGGAAGGGGAAGAGCAGCTGTCGATCGTTTGCACATTATAGCTGATTGGGAACAACTAATCGTAGAATCATAGAAACGTAATGTAGTGGCAGGGATGCTAAGCGGAATTATTCTTAAAATTCGCAACGGCCGCGATCGTTTATTCGAGGAATATTCACCCTGCTCAAAAATTTTAGCAGTAATTTCGACTAAATCCAGGCCAATTCCTGCAGACAGCATCAAAACCTACTACCGTCAAGCTGGACGTGGAAAAATCTCTGAATTCATATGAAAAGCCTACTGCAACAAGACGCATTCTGAGTCTTGTTCCTGTCAGATCATGAGTGAGCATATTCGCACAGTTCTAACAGTCATAACACTCTAATAGGCTACAAACTTATTCTCGTAGAGTGAGCAATAATCGCACTCCTGAATCTGTTTTAACGCAAAGTAAGCGCCAACAGTAAAATCGTAATTAATGCTTTCTAATATAATTACATTAAAGTTAATTCACTCATTCAACAGTAAAAGCCCAAAACACCAAAAAATTTTTAGCTAAACAAAATTCACGACCTTCAAATTTTTGGCTGAAATCTTTCGATCCTTTAAACATTTAACTCGTCCATCCACTTTTCTCGCTCATCTACACTCTTCATTTCCATACCCGTGTATCTAGATAGCAATGAGGAGGTCGTCAGCAGAAGAAGAAGGACGCCCTACGGGAAGCTTACCTGACCCACATAGGAAGCCGTGACACCACTCCCGAACAACCAAACAAACAGCGTTGTCCGAAAACGCCGCGCTATTTAGTCGACACCGAGCCATTCTCCAAGTTCGCCATTGCCTCTGACAGCACCAGGAGATGTCTCATTACCTCCCACGCCGGGAAAAGGATGGTTATACCAAGTGACACCAGAAGAACATCGCCGTCGTCTCTTCCGGGGCATTTTCAGCGATAGCGACTAAAGTATCATAACGTGTATCATAACCTATATCAAATTTTATAATATCTTAATTCGCTACTTTTATATATTAATTTTGTTAACTGGAAAGAAGACGACCTAAACTTTCTTGCTTCATAATTAGAGACAAATAAAAATTGTCAGTCCAAAATAACGACGCGATTTAGAATCGACAATTAATTATAAATAGTTAAAAACAATAAAATCCAGATTATGCAAGCTCTGTATTACAAAATATTAGCTTGCCTTCTTCGAAAATCTGTTGTTTTGTATTGCTATCCTATTCACCTATGTATATCTACTTAGCATAATAATTAAAATGTGCCGGATTCGATAACTCAGCCCGCTTGAAAGATCATAAAAATAAAATATACAACAGTGTCATGTAAGAGCATTTACGTTATCGAAGATTATAGTCCATCAGACGTAAATAAAGTTTATATTTTATTATGAAAACTGCTATAACCTAAAAAAAATTGAAGAGGTGAAAACAATGATAAATTGAGATGTAATCTGGAATGGTAATAGGGTTGGTAGAAACTTGGTTGGAAGAGAATATGTGGAACGATATTGATGATTTGATGCCTGGAGGGTTTAGTTGGTATATCCAAGGAGCAACGAGAAAGTCTGTGAAAGGAAGGTCGAGTGGAGGAATAATGATGGGAGTTAGAAAGAGAATAAAACGAATGAATTTGAAGGGATATGATTCGGAGTGAATGTGACGAATTTGGCTAGATATAAGGAAAACGAAATGGTTGATGATTATGGTATATGTGAATAAAGATTGGGAAAATTATATAAAAAACTTTAGTGTAATGTTGGATAATTTGAGGGAGGCCTATGAGAATATAATAATAATGGGGCCTTGGAACGTGAAACTAAGAGAACAATTAGAGACCAACATTGGATTTCATGGGAAGGTTATAGGGAGGAATTCATGAAAGAGGAGGAAAATAAGGAGGAAACAAAAAAACTTACGTAAAAAATTGTGCGTATGATTCAAAATGGCTAATAGAAAAAAGAAAAGTTAGGGAGGTGTTAATGAAAGTACGGTATAGGGAAAATGGTGGGACGAATATAGGGAGACCAGAGAGGCTTGGAGAAAAGAAGGAAAAAGATATTAGAAAAGAGGAGGAACGGTAACTGGTGAATAATTTGCAGAATAAGCAAGAGGTTTGGAGATATTTAAGAAATAGGGGAATAAATATAGGAATGTGGAGAATGAAATAAGCTTAGGAGAATGGGAAAATGTAGAGGGTTTGAGTATAGGAGAGGATGAGTGTTTGGTGAGAGCAGGTAAAGCAATGGGTGGAAATGAAGATGATGTATGTATTGGAGAAGAAGACATAAGAGAAGAGATAAAGAGAATAAACAATGATAGTATTCCTTGGCCGGATGGAATTCCAGTTGATGTGTGGAAGATATTGAATGATGATCAAGTAAGGTGTGGAGAGTATACGTTAACGAAAAGTATGGAGAGTATATCAGAGGAGTACAAAATGGGAGAAATAGTTCCGGTGCCTAAATTTGGATATAGGAAG
>WYDF02054649.1:0-11979 GCA_009867245.2 Adranes taylori
CGCAATTTTCGATGATTGCTTGCTTAATTAAACAACTATTATAATTAATTTCTGGTTGTGACATTGCAACGATATCTGTTCCCCCAATATGTGTAAATTTTATGAATGACTGAATACAAGAAGGTGATATTTTAGTTAGAACATTTAACTGAAAAGAAACTTTTACTAGAAAATTGGAAACTTGATTGTAGAATTTATATTTTATAACTAAAAGAAAAGAAAAGAAACATCTTCACTTACATTGCACATTTCTCTAACCAGTGCCTTCTCACCATCATCCATTATTTCGTCAGTTAAACTACTCGAAATAGCATCGGAATGTAAATCGCCGTTTTCAATACCTCTTGTAGTAATAAGGCCTTGTTCACGTTCCAATTGTTCGCGGACTTCTAAAACCTTTTTAATACAAAATATATATTTTTAATGAAGTATCACAATTTATAAAATAATTGTATATGAATGAAAATACTCGTTTGTTTAAGGATTCACAAAACATTTGTTTTTTCTCAAAGTGTTTTACGATTTAGTTTTTGTTTGTGTATGTAATTATTTCTTGAATTGAAAGCAAAAAATAACATCATAAAGCAAAGGTTAATCAATTATTTAAAAACGGGTAAAATTATTATCACAAAAAATATTATATATATATTTTTTATTATGATGGGATTCCCCTATTAATAAAATTTAAATTAATATGATAAATAAAAAAAAAATGACGGTTACAAAGCAAAGAATGAATTATTATAGCAAGGCAAAGCTCGAAAAATTAAAATTTCGTTGAGATTGCCCAACGAATAAAATTCATATCATAGGAAAAATGAAAAGAAAAATCATTTAAATTATGGATAGCAAAAATTTTGGTAGGATTCTTCCGGATAAAATTAATATCGTATGAAAAAGGGGATAGGACAAACAATTGATATATGGAAAAAAAATAAAGAACATTTACATTATTGTGGGATAAAATCCATCGGACATGAGTAATATCACTACAATTTGAATTGCAGTGGAGTTCCCTCAATAGATAAAACTAATATCACAAGGGAAAGAAATAGGAAAATTATTTAAATTATGGTGCGGCCAAGCACATATTATTAATATCACAAATAAAAGTTTCGTGCGATGGAATGTCGCCAACGAAAGAAATTAACACCATAAGAGGAAAATATAAAAGTGTATTGTGATGAAATGCAATGAATACAATAAGTATCACTATATCAAAATGAGTATGAATAAAATCCTAAAACTAATAAAAAAGGATTTTAAAGACGAGGACATAACAGAGATGAAACAAACAAAAATAAGGGAAGAAACAAACATCATTGTTCAATTAACAAATGAAGAAATTAAAAAACAAAAATAAAACTACATTAACATTGCTAGCATGCCAATTTCGCCAAAGGAATAAAAAAATGTCATAAATGAAGACATGTCCAAAGAAATCAGAATATTATACAAGGAAGCAAGAACAGTAAAAACGGCATGATATAAATTTGTATGGTGCAAAAATGGCGAAATATATGCAGAGACTAATGAAAATGCACAACGTATAGGAATAAGAACAGGAAAAGATATAGAGAAACTAAAGTAGAATAGGTGGCAAAACACTAGAGAAAGAAAAAAAAAACACAGCGAAAATGCAGGAAAAAATTACTATTATAAACCTAAATATACGTAGGATAAAAAATAAATCAAACTACTCATAAAAGAAAAGCAACCACAAATATTAATACTAACAGAAACATGACAGGAAAACAATGAAACAGACTCATCAACATAAAACATTACAACAGTATACACTCGTGCAGGACGCGAACAAAAGGGGGAGGAGTATTCATATACATCAAAGAAAATATAAGCCATAAATAACTAAACAAAACAAAGAATGAACATTGCAACGCTGTAAATTAACATAGAAAAAAAAATAGGAATACATAGATCACCGAATTATAACAATCAAGAATTTATTGATTATTTAGAACAAATATTGGGAGACAGAAATACAATACTTACTAGTTGGAGATCTAAATATAGAACAAATATTTAAAAAAAACAAAAAACCACATGGAAACCCTAGAAATTTATGGATATGAAATACAAAATACCATAGACACAAAAAACTACACAAGAGAAGATCAACAACATAAAATAAAAACAATAATAGATCATTGTATAAGCAATCTCAAACAAGTCTGAAATGTATTTGTAAAGTAAATGACATCAGCATAACAGACCATAGAATGATATTATTTACAGAATTATCATTCGAGAGGCTGAAAGAGAAACAAAACAAAAAAAAAATGGAAACCATAAATCTAATAAAGAAATATGAAAAACTGTTAAAAGATGAATTCAATCAAAAAGCATCACAAGTTTCAGACAACTAATAGAAATAATGACAAAAACAAAAGAGAAACGTCAATACAAAGTAAAAATAAGGGAAGGAAATTATTAGATGGATGACCAACTAAACAATGAAATGGAGAGAAAATAATTACAAGATGATGAAAAACTACTCAAAAAATGGACAACTAAAGGATAAAATTTAAGAAACAGAAAAACAAAGAAACGAGAATGATACGTGAAAAGTAATGAGTAACTTATAAAACATAAACAAGACATAAAAAAGAACATGGGACACAATTAAAGAAATATTAAACAATAAAACAACGAAAACGACAGAGAAACATACAGAAACCAAAGAACTTGTCAACAGCTATAACTCATACGCAGCAAACATAGGGAATAATGAGAATGAAAGAAGTCGTAAATGAAAAAAAAAACCGAAACGAATATTGAGTACAATGAAGAGAATATTTTTGAAACCAACTACGGAATCAGAAATAAAAAACAAATTGACGGACCTAAAAAACGGAAGCGCACGTGGAGCAGATGGTATTAAAGCGAAAGAAATAAAAAATCTGGAACTCATACTCAATTAAATAATACTACAATTAACAAAGAACATGTTAAATACTGGGAACTTCCCAAAGGAACTGTAAATATCAAAAATTAGACCCATATATCAAAGAGCAGACGGAGCAGATATGAAGGACTACAGATCTATCTCGCTGTTAACCATGTTCAGCAAAATCTGCGAGAAGATCATAGAAAAAATATTTGTAGAATTCATAGAAAAAACGATAAAATTTGACAGAAACCAATAACTACCAGAAAAAAGCGGAATATTTGTAGATTATATTTGTACAATATTTGTATATTTTAATAAAGCATTTGATAAAGTGAACCATGAGATATTGCTGGAAAAAATAGAAAAAATGGGATTAAGAAGCATAGTACACAAACTTATAACAACATATCTACAACGAAGAAAAGAATACGTAGAAATAAGAAATAAAAAAGTAAAATTACAATAATAAAGAATGGGGTAACACAAGGTTCAATCGTAGGACCAATACTCTACCTACTATACGTTCATGATATAAAAAATTTAAATAAGGAAAATAATTACTATGCATATGCAGACGACATAGTATTTCTTTACAAAACCAAAAATCTAACTAAAGTGGAAACGAAAATAACAAATGACATGAAAACATTTGAGAAATGGACAAAAAATAAACTAACAATAAATAAGAAAAAAAAACATATAAAACAAATAAAAACAAACCACGAGAAAACATAACAGTAAAACTAGAAGGAGAAGAAATCGAGCAAGTAAAGGAATACAAATATCGGGAAGTAGGGTTAGACAACAAAACCAATTGGCATAAACACATAGAGTATATAAAGAAAAAAATATCAGAGTTAACAGGAATAATGAGAAAATGTGGATACATAATAAACACCAGCACAAAAAGTTAATATACATGACGCATATTGAAACCCATTTAAGATATCAAATACCGACATGGTAGGCTGACCATATTTACTTGAGTCAAAAACGGAATATTTGACTACCAAAAACGGTACACAATAGAACAAAAGAAAAACTTGACTTGATATTGACTTAACTTATAATCAATCACAAAATACAATATTTTGATAAAAAAAAGTACATAAACTTTTTAGAAATAGAGGGAACTGATTCATCATACTTTGACCCTAAATATTTTTCCGAAGAAGTTATTTTATTTAACAAATTTTGATATTTTGTCATAAAAATTTTCACAGGTCAAAGTACAATTTGTTTATGTATTTAATATATGAATTAAGAGAATTTGTGATCCATGTCCATATTTTTATCAAAAACGGGACAAAATAACAAAATGACGGGACGGTAAAAAGTTGGAAAAAAAAACCGGGACTGCCCCGTTAAAAACGGTACGAATAGCGAGTCTACTGCATGGGGAAATGCAGAGCGGATTTAGGCACACTAAGCCATTAAGATATAGGCAGACGATATTCGACAATTTAACTATACAAAGACGTCCAACTAGCTAACTTAAGCACTTAGAAAAATGAAACAAACAAACCTAATATATAAACTACAAAACAAACTAATAAAAAGCAAAATTAATTTAAATACAACTGAAGAAAAACACCAACACGACACAAGGCAAGTCAAGAATATAATACAAACAAAAGCAAGGGCAAATGCAATGACGAATGATGAATAAGAGAAAACATAAGAACATACAATCAACTACATGAACATATAAAAACAATAAAAACTACAACAAATTAAAAAAATAAGGAAATGCTACATAGAGCAGCAGGATGGAGACAATATAAAATGAAAACACATAAAAGCGACAAGAAATGAAACCATAAGAGAAGGACGGAGGAAGAAAAAATCAGGACCACAAGATCGCGAAGAGCTAAATTGGTCAGCATCAGCTAAGGCTGATTAGACTACACAGAAATTTCAATATAATTTAATTTAGAAACTTGAATCTAATTTGATGAATTTAATCTAGTTTAGTTTAATGAATAGAATGAATTTAAGTTAAGTTAATTTACGTTAACACTCTATTATTGCCTGAACATGTTTGTAAAAATTTAAATTGAGGTGAAACATCACATTGGATAAAATAAACATTCTTCAATCTTAAAATAAACTTTCTTAAAAGAAATCGATCCAAAAAAAACATTTAAATAACGGTGGAATAAAACGCACTGAATATAAATAGTATTACAAATATGTGTAAACTTTAAATTGCGGGGATTTCCCTAACAAAAAGAGTAACATAAATAAAAGGAATTAAAATTCTATTAAGTTGCTTAGAATAAAACTGGTAAGTTTATAGTACAAGAAAAGTTTGTAATAATTTTAATTGGGGTGAGATATCTCCATTGAATAAAATTACAAAAGAACGGGATATAAAAATCACCTAAACTATAACGAAATTAAATCCATCACAAATGGAATTAAAGTTAGTAAAATTTTAATTAGGGATGAGTTTCCTCAAGGAAAATCGGGAGAAAAGTCATTTAAATTGCCTGGAATGAAACCCTACAGGTAAGTTGCTAATAAAAAAAGTTTGGAATAATATAAATTGCAGTGGGATACCTTCACTAGATATTTCTAAAATTTACAATGCGGTGGAATTACGGTGGAATACAACACACCGAATTTAATGAATACTTTGTAAAATAGAAACGCAGTGATCCCCCCCTAGGAACATAATAACATAAGGAAAAGGGATAAAAACTCAATTAAATCGCATTGAATGGAATCCAATGATCAAGTTCATAGTACAAGGAAAAGTTTGTAATAATTTAAATTGCGGTGGGATACCTCCATCGAATAAAATTAAGAGTCCTCTAAGAAAGAGACATGAAAATCATCTAAATTACAGTGGAATTAAACCCATCATATCTAATTGATATTGCAATTAAAGTTTGTGAGGAGGTCTCCTCAAGAGAATTGGGAGAAAAATCATGGAATGAAACCAATAATTTAAATTTTGTGGTGGGATACCTTCATCAGGTACAATAAACAATATTTAAAAAGAGAATACAAAAAATATTTTACATTACAGTGAAGCCAAACCCACAAAATTCATATAATATTACAAATAACTGTTTGTAAAATTGAAATTGTGGAGGGATGTCTCGAAAGAAATTAGTAACATGAGAAAAAGTGAAACAGAAATCAATTAGTAAATAAACATTTATTGGCATATACACTTTCTGACATTACAACATATAATACACGAATTACATGATTGCCACAAGAATATTACTAACTAACACATTTCAAAGAAACCAGAACGGAGATTTGCCTCCTCCCTATTTCTTATTTACTCCTTTATCTTTACCATTATCCTCAAATCGTAACCTTGCTGAACCATGCACACCATCCAGTTGTTCAACTGGATTCTTTCCTTATAGGATAGTCCCAACACATCACATTAGTTTACCCATTGTTCCCATTTTTCATCGCTTCTTCCACATTATCTACAACTTCGTTCATCCTCATTCATCCAGAATCTGTTCCCTCTCTCGTCACTTCCATGCCTAAACCTAGAAATCATTCTTTTCTCCTCCATGCTCATCTCTGATTATAAATATCCTCGCAATTCGCCTTCGACAATCAATTCCTTACATCTCCTTTCCATAATTTTCGCATGCCTTTCTAACTTCATACATATTTCCTCCACCTCCCTTTCACAATCCACCCCATCAATTATTTTTCTTTTCCATTCATTCATTGACCAGTCACATCTCTCATACATCTTCCTCCTATCATCCACCTATTGGTTACCCTTTCATCCTTCTCCAATTCTTTACTTGCATTTACATATACCCTTTTAACCATCCTATCTTCTTGTCCAGTCATCACTTTTATGTCATATTTTACCAATTTCTTAACTGCATGATGATAATTACTATTTTGATACCTCTTCCCTGAGAAATCAATTAAACTGCATGGAATGAAACCCAATGGGTAAGTTTAATCCTATAGGCAAGTTTGAGTTTATCTATTGGAAACAAGAACTGAATAATTGGTAACTATTTAAAATATTACAAATAAAAGTTTGTTAAATTTAAATTGTGGGTATTCCTACAAGAAAAACAGTAATATAAGGAAAAAGGATAAAAACTCAATCAAATTGCATGGAAAACCCAAAGGGCAAGTTTATAACCATAATAACGTGAATACTACTACGGCAATACACTCACTAATAGACAAGATGTTATCGGCATATCGTCATAGCTTTCAATAAATTGATAAATGATTAAAACAATCATTTAAACAAACAATCATCCGCCAATTAATTCACAAACCAACAAACAAACAAATAACTCAATAATTAAATCAATCAAGAATTGATTTTTAATCAAAACAATTGGAACGAGGAAAAGAACTGCGAGATATAATACCAAGTTTTTATACATGCAGATAGTGAATTCTACGTTTAGAATCATCGACCAAAGCCATCAGTCTAGAGTAAGCAACACGCGCCTTCTTCGCACATACATTGGAGGGAAGCCGGAGTTGGGGTCAAGTCAAACGCAGCAAGAATAACAACGTTCGTAATCGCATGTGTTAAGAGAGAACCAGCTGAGAAGAATATACATCGCGCGCGCTTTCGATTGCCTTCTTTTTTATGCTGCTTTGTTCACGTCGTACGAAAATATGTCAGAAGGGATTAAGATAATTTATAGCCTCTCGTCCTAGTCAGATGTTTTTCGCATTTTTTGGTATTTTTCATCGAGGTAGAAAATGAGCAAAAAAAGGTAAATATCTAGAGAGGGAGATATCTTCTCTCTCTCTCTCTCTCTTCCTCTTATGACGTCAGATTTTTCGCGCCCATTTTTTTTATTATAGACTTTCGCCTTTGTGATTTCAAATTCGAGCAAACATCTATTAGTAAGGGTGTTGAACTTGTATTCATTGTCCTCGTCTAGCGAAAAATGTTTACGACCTCCTTTAATGAGTTTATTGACTTCTCGTAACCTCATCTGCACGAGAGTTCGATGTATCGTATTTTCGACAAACAACTTTGATTAGTTTAATGAACTTTAGGGCGTCTTAGGATAGGCAGATTTTTCTATTCTTTGCGAGAAGAAAACGCTGTTTTAAATGCTTTTCACGCAAAAGTTGTTGCCGTCGGTCGATTGATTGGATATCATCCGCAGTAGAAGGGGGTGTGCAGCTTGTTGCTAGTTGGCACGTTAAATCTGATTCGAGAATGCAGCATCATATAATCATAAAAACGTAGAATCTTGGCAAGGATGTTATGCGGTGTAATATTTTAAAATTCGCAACGGTTAAACGAACGTCTCTGATTTGAGGAAAATTCTCCGTTCCTAACAATTTTAGCAGTAATTTCGACTAGTCTAGTCGCCGCCGCCAGCGTCCAGAACAACCACCGTTGAAGCCGGACGCAAAGAATCTCTAGTTTCATAGAAAAGCTATACCTAGACCTGTTTTAGACAAACGCATTCAGAGCTTTTGTCTAATTGCTTTCAAGTGAGCATTAGTCGTACGTTTCAATCAGTATAATTCTCTTAAACGTTCAAATCTAACTTTTAACAGCGAGCATAGTCGCAGCATAAAGAACGATTTCTTCTAATATTTTCGAAGTAAAGCGTCAATAAATCAACGAATCCACCTCGCCGAAGAGTCTACCCCACCGACCAACCACGCCAGTAAGTCAATCTCACCCACGAGACATCCTCATCGAAGCAGCACCGTCAATAACGAGCCGACACTATTGAGGAACCAATTCGCCCCACGTCATCAACATATGCAGACTGTCGCCATTCGTTCGATTCACTCACCAACGCTCCACTCGTCAGTCGCCATATCGCCATCGCCAAATTTACATATCAAGGGGACGTCACACATCACCAAATCAACGTAGAATAATCATTTTGACGCCATAAAATTAAATCGTAACTATTTTGCTTTATAATTAGCAAGTCTTTTACGTATTATAAATATATAAAACACTAAAACCCGTACCTTCTACGAAATACTGTGTTTGTATTGCTATTCTATTCACCTCTCTATATTACTATTTATGCGTAACGATACAATGGGCCGGATTCGATAAATCAGACCGATTTGAAAGAATACCAAATAAATTAACTGTGTCTTATTGCGAGAGCAATATGTTATAGAAATTATAGTCCATCAGACATACAGTTATTATTTTATTTGTTTAAATAAATGAAATAAATATAACCTAAAACAAAGATGCGGAAAGGCACTCGATTCAACGAGGAATACCACAAGGATCAATTCTTGGTCCATTATTTTTTAGTTGTGTATAAACGATTTCTCAAATTATGTTGAGTCGCACGTTGTTCAATTTGAGGATAATATAACATTGACATTTGGCAATCCAGACAGAGATGAAGCCAACAAACTTATGCACACTGCCATAAAAAGCAGGCGATTGGAATGAATTAGTTCTAAACAAACAGAAAACACCCAGAATAGAATACACGAGGGATAAACATATAACAGCGCAAAGCAAAACACAGTAAAATTAGTGGGTCTGGAAGTAGATTCAAGATTAACTTGGAATCCATATGTAGACAACATGTGTAATGTGCTACCCAAAACAATATAGGCAATTAGAAGAATGGCAGTTACTGCAGGCAAGGACGCAGCAAAAAAACGCCTGTCATTTATTATTGTAGATGAGAGCAACCTACGCTATTGAAATTTGGGGCCATACGCCACATCATAGAAACATACTGCAACTGGAGAAAAGCATAATACGTACAATGGCTGCAACAGCCGTATATATAATTAATTAAGGTAACAAACGATATACAAAAAACTGTAATATAAAAAGAAAAGAGAGATCACATTCATACATATCATCAGAGCGAAATCAAACTTGGAGGTTCCTAGAATTCGGCTATGTGCATCGGAGTAGCTCCGTAGGGGATACGGAGTTTGAATATTTGTCTCCAAGAATGGAAGTTACTTAATAAAACAGCTTTCAAGAGAAAATTGAGATACCATCTTCTAAATCACCCAGTATATGGATTAGCCGAAATAAAGAACACCTTCTAACTCCATACTATATTATATTTTGTTTTATTAATTTGAAACTTTTTAAATATATGCATTGTGATGGATTCAGACTGAACAGCTGTAATAAATATCTATCTATCTGTAATAATTAAAATTGCGGTGGGATACCTCCATCGAAAGAAGTTATCAATGCTAGAAGAAAGGGACATAAAAAATCATTCAAATGAATTAAATTACATTTGAATTTAATAAAACCCATCATATGTAATTAATATTACAAATAAAAATTTATAAAATATAAATTTGTGGAAGGGTTTACTTCATGGGTTGAAACCCGATGAATACGTTAATAGGTTTCTTCAATCTAATTTATAGCTTATCGTCCATTTTTGTCATTTACTTATTTATAATTGCAATTTGTAAATTATAAATGATGGTGGGATTCTTCGGGGTAAAAAAAATCGCTAAACTGCTAGGAATTTAAAGTGGGTTGGGATTCTTCCGAAGAATAAAATTAGCATTATGAGTTAAAGAAAAAGCGAAAAAGACGTAACAATCGCACCTGTAAAGCTCTAACGACTGCTTCTGGTCTTCCACTAACAATATGACAATCATTTCCAACAGATGTTGTTTGAGTTGATTGCTGTGTACCTGGAATACAAACAGCACCATCACCACCTACAGTATTGGTCGAAGACAGGTCAGCCGTTTGTAATTGAGGTGGTAGTACAGCTATAGTTGGATCCCCTGTAGTTTTACCAATTTGATTCAATTTATGACAGAGTTGACGTTTATCTTCTTCTAATTGCTTGACGCGTGCCTCTAAGCTTCGAACATACTGCATGATTTGATCTAAATATTAATAACTCTAATAAATCAAATGCGTTTCGTTATCATTCAAACAATTTTATGTAGTTTTAGACAACTTTTTCGAAATTCTTCTTAAAAGAATGAAAATAAAAGTAAAATATTTTAAACGTAATAAAACTAATATAGAAAATAAAAAGAAATCAAAATATAACATTACTGACTTACCGTTAAACGTGCTGCGCTGCCTCTGTAAGTTCTCATTTAATAATCGTTCTCGACTACTCGTGCGCCGCGAATGTATTGTTTGTGGACCGGGTCCATTCCCGTTTCCATTTGTATCGCCCGCACCCGAACCATTATTTGTTCTAATATTTCCCTGAGGGCCAGTTGCGCCGGTCGCAATAGTTCCATTCGTTGTGTTACAATCCCTGCCACCGCTACCAGTAAATTGTCGCGCTGCAGACGATGTTACTACCGATGTGGGCTCATCAGCATTCGTACTTGAGCTTGAGCCGTCCCCATCATCCCTGAGATGTGTACCTGTGGAATAGTTTGAATACAAATAAGCTCATGGTCATATTCGTCGGAATAAATATGTATCCATCTGTTATTTACATAGAAGACAAAACACATTTATGAAATAAGTATCTAACAAAAGTAGACATAGAAATAGAAATATATTAACGTATGTACATACATTGACAGTTACAGCATACAGTAAATATATATATAATAAAATGTATATAAAGTATATTAACTGTTATAGATATTAACTGCTCTTTCGAGAGTGATATCTTCAAACGAATATGGACATTGTTCGATTAGGAGATTCCTTAGTTGCCTCTGAAACGCAGTTACTTTCAAAGTTAGCCAGTGTTCTGGACATTAGTTGTACCAGTTCATACCTCTTCTCAAAAATTCTAAGCTGCTTAGTCTTGGTGTTCGGAGTTGGCGTTTAGAACGTGCGCCATAAGTGTGAGCATCCCCTTGCTTGTCCAGGCCATCCTTGGTCCTGTATATCTCCAGTAGTACATTATATGCGTAGATAGCAGGTCCAGTTAGTATTTTATGCTTTATAAAGTTGGACATGCAAGACGTTTTAGTTGATAAGTTTTCCAGGCTCCGAAACGCTCTTTTCCGTACTAATAACACGTCACCTAAATGTTTTGCTCAGAAATTCAAAACCATGCTACTACTAATAACTCAAAAGACCTTTTCAAAAAAATCCGATCCATCACTCAGAAATTCAAACCCCGACATTGGGC
>WYDF02054660.1:0-11978 GCA_009867245.2 Adranes taylori
GACGAAATTATCTGATATCCTACCTATCAGCGTCGTACGGGCTGAGGCGCGACGTTAAAACCGCGTCGGTGATTGGTTCTAGGGACGGAAATAGGCCGACGATATAAATAAGAAATAGACAATAATACAAATTTGCAATTCTATCAATAGCCGGGTTAGTGAGTTAGTCTCAGTTTTCAAAGGTGTGACGTTCCTAATAAAGATGAGATGATGATCCCTTATAATAATGGGTAAAATGGCCTCATACATCTTGAACTAGTCGTTTTTAAAAGACATTTGTGATTATTGACATTATGTACCTATTAAAAATAATATATTATTATTTATAATATTCTATAAATAATAATAACTATTCAAAATTCTTTAATCAGTTTGAGTTCTTTTTAGCTTTATTGTTTTTGATCTATCTTAACATTTATTGATGGGTGAGATTCATCCAGTCATGTTAAATATTTATATGAATTTACATTATTTTAGTTCGTAAAATGTAATGAAGAAAAGCGAAACAAATGTAAAGAATATATAAAACACAAGCAAGCTTACAGTATAAACATGATGCAAGATATGGAAGAATTAAAAGCCAATTACCAGTACATACTTTATATAAAATTCAAGATGGAAGCGAAGATACGAGATTATAAAATATATGAGGTTAAAACGCGTTTATTATATGAATTGTGATATAAATAACAATAATTAATCATTGTGTCGCGGTTATTTTTGTCCGTGACAGTATAGTGGAGTGAGTTAGTTTTCACTTGATAATAAATTCAACTTTACTGTTTTAACCCACCCGACTAATGTAATTTATAATTTATTGATCGATAAATGTAATTTATAATTTATCTAGTTAGTGTGAAACAATTTATAACACTAACTTATAATGGATGAATATAGCTCAGCAAATTATAAAACACAATTTGATTTCTATTTATTATATTCATGAAAAGATTAACCCGCATGCAATAAATTTTAGCACTAATTCTCAAATAAATATAATAACTACCAAGCAACATTTCAATAGTTCCTTAATAAAAATTTGTTCATAGTGAATTCAATTTGTTACAAGAATGAATTTAGTAATTAATATGTTTCAGATTTTCAAATTAGTCAAAAAATATTTAACTAACAACCATTTTGAATGCAATACTATGCGTAGGCTAATTTTTATTTATTAGAAAATTCAACGTTCAACTGACGCTCTGCGGTCAAAAATATTGCTTTTATTTGAGGATGCACCTATTTCTGTCTCATGTCTTCTCATAAAAAAAATCTCTTATTTCATTATTCTATTTTTCCCACTCTAGTTCCTGCTGTCAAGAAGCACCTCGGAGTTGAGAGTTCGCATGGTTCCGGCTTAGCCAGGCTAAGCTTGTCTCGCCGTGAAAATCCGTTTCGTTGCTGCTACCCTTTCTATTTCATACCCCTTATCAACAAAGCGCAGGTGCTACAAAGTCGCGCTAATAATCGTGGCGAACAATTGCCGCGAAAGAAACCGATGGAAGCTGGAATGAGATCGTCTACGAAGCTCACACTATTAGAGACGAACGAACAGATTTATTCTGTCCATCTGTCGTTCAAAGATATTAAAATCCGCGATACTAATCAATTTAATAAGAATAATTTCGAATACCTGCTCAATACAAGAATATTTACAACTGAATTAATTGTTCCCCCTTTAAACGTTTAATTTACCTACCTACTAATGAGGAAGTAATTTTCTATTAATTTGTCTAAAGAAGTTTAATTTAAACAATTTATTTGATTAATGCGTAAAGAACTAAACATTCCCTAGAATTCATGACTTATGAGTATTTAATGTACATAAAACATCTATAGTAGAACTAATAGAAATAAATACTTTAATTTTGTACCACGTTAAAATACAATATGAACTTATTCATCAACCGTGCCAGCTCAATACACCCGCATCAAAGCCGTATGCAAGGGTGATAATTTGGGAGATATATTGTCCCCCAAATTTTAAAAACAAATAAATTTCTAAATATATAGGTGCGTTATTATTTCGAAAATATTGATGATTAGGAAGTCTTTAAGAATCAATTTCAAAAATTGAGACAGGATTGGATTGATTTCTATTGCTTCTAATATATCAGGTAGCTTTATACTTTTATTTTGAACATGTAATAAATGGGGTTGTCTCTAAAGTTGTGATTGTTTTCATACAAATGTGTTGCGTAGTGCGAATCCGGCATATTCCTTAAATCTAATGATAAAACTTCTTCTTGTCATATATGTGGCATCACAATCTAAACAACTTAATTTATATGCTCCCGCATTACAGAATTTATTCTTTTTTATTTTAGAGTTGTTAATAATATACTTGCTTAAATTGTTATTGGTTTTGGTATTAATGCTATATTTATATGTCTCTGTTTTCAATATTTGGTTATTTTGTTTGCGGGTGTTCCTAAGTATACTACCAAAACATATGTTAACAATAAAGTTGTTAAAAAGAATAGTGCATTTTACTTCATCTTTTAAATAATCTATTTGTTAATCGTTGTCGAAGAGATCGCTGATCCAGTGGTTGATAATAAATTCTCTGATTGGCTTGAGGATTGACAGTTGCTTCCTCCTGGTGTCACTGAAGTGCCTGTTGACAGGGGAAGGATAAAAGAATGTAAATGCGAAAAAGAAAAAAAAATGAGACATCAAAGATTAGAAATTCAAAAGTGTCTGAAGAAGTATAGGTTACCTTCTGTAAGCTTGATGCTAATAATTTATCGTATACGTTTGTTGTAGATTTAATATGTTTGATAGTTGATTTAAAAAAGTTTATTAAATTAAAATTGACTGTGCACTACATTTGCTCATAGCTGCAATAAGCGCTCGCTGACCGTAAGTCTTTTTATTGTTAATTATGACTTCGCATAGAGCGAGGTTCTCACGTCACATCGGACCTGGAATAGATTGTGTGGTGGCAATTTGCGTGAATGAGGCAGCGCGATATGCGTTGCCTGAAGATATTTCTGCTAGAAAATATTAGGTAACCTAGGGCTTCGACCAAACAAAAATTCTTTCTGATCCAATAAGAAACTTAAGGATCAAAATTGCTCTATTTTGTTGATAAAAGAATACTTGGCGGAATGTGTAAGCGATGGTAGTAGTAGCTTTACTCACCAAAATCCTAGAAACATTGCAATGAAAACACGTGAAACTTATATGCACTTAAATTCGTAGAAAGTGTGTGAAGTTTAACGACTCGTTGAAAATATAGTTGGTGAAATGCGTTAAGTCGTAAAACTTAAAGTGACAAGAATAAAAAATTTCGTACAGCTATTGACTTGCGAAAATATCCTATACGTGTGAATTGCAAGTAACATATCTTTAAGGACGCCGACATAAAAGGACGCCGACAACAGCCGGCATGAAATCAACCTTTGTGAAGTTCTATGCCGCTTTCGCGCTCGCGTCGGCGAAACGTTCGATGATTGTTTTTTATACCACACTACATTTGTATAAATATCTGTAAATATTATTTCCGTGTTGAATATTATTTCTTTCTCACAATTCGAAGGCTCTGATATTTTTTCCGCCGTATGAGATTTTTATTTTAAACGTTTAAATCTTCATTTTATTAATTAATATTTGCATTATTATTATTTAACATTAGTTATTACTAAATTGATTTGTTAATTGTTGTATTATATTCGAAGAGTTGAATTAGCTTTGATTAGTCAATTTATATTACGCTAAATGATTACTCATATAATTAATGAATTATTAGAGAATTGCTTATTGCAATCGTTGATTAATTGAATTAAAGGGATATGATAATCCGATATGAAAATGTCTGTCTCGTCCATTGCTGGATATAAGTTTCTTTTAATAAATTCGATTGTACTCGGCAGTGGGTGTTCTGGGTCCAATTCGTAGTGATTGTCCTTATATCATCCGACCATTGATGGCGTTGATAGTCTCTCCCAACTCTTACCTGCTTTTTGTGTTGCACAGCATTATATAATTTTCTTAGTCCACCTGCTGTCCTGCATTCTTGTAATGTGACCAGTCTACTTCTACGTCAAACAGATCTCAACTACTATTTTTGTTCTTCTACTTATCTACTTATTCGGAATTCGATCTCTCAGTGTCAATCCCAACATGGATCTTTCCTTAGTCTATTCGTTTGATTCTTTTTATTTCCTAATTAATATTCTTTGTTAATGGCAGTGTCCCCGCACCGTAGGTCAATAATAGCAGGACACAATAGTCGAACATCTTTTGTTTTAAACATGTCGGAATATCGTCTTTATACTTCACAACTGCCCCATTTAAAGGTGTTCTGAACATATCTGAACATAAACTGAACATTTAAAGCCCCTCGTGAGGCCACCGTCAATCTCTAGAGTGCACTGCATCTTATCTAGGTCATCCGAAAACATCACAAAGGTGGCGGCAATTTGTTTATAAATTTGTGCGGTAGGCACCTGGGTATCACCTTATCATCGCACTTCAAATCAAATTGATCACATTGTAGTAAGTCGGATGTGGAAGCGCTCCTCCTTAGAAGGCAAACGGGGAGCAGATGATGGGTCTGATCATCATTTGATGTTGCAAAATTGAAGAAAAAGCATTTTGCAGAAGCTTTTAAAGTGAAACTGTGAAATCTATTTGAGGTTCTGGATCTGGAATCTATTGAAGGAATGGAAGAAATATGGTAAATTGTTAAAAAGACCTTTATAGGGACTTGTCAGGAGGCCCTATGTCATAGAGAACTGTTTAAAAAAGAATGGATGTCGGATGAAACATGGGAAATGATCTATCAGCGGAAAAAGATGAAGCAAGATATTATTAACGCCGAGACGAGGTCTGCCAAAGTAGAGTTTGAAAATAAATACAGTGAATTAGATCGGCAGATACAGAAAAGTGCTCGTAATGACCGACGGAGACAAGTTGAAGAACAGACAAGCAGAGCTGAGACAGCTGCACGTAGAGGTGAGATGAAGGAATTGTGCCAGTCTGTCAGAGTACTGTCAAAGAGGAATTCCTTTCAGAGGCGGCCTGTTTGCAGTAAAGAATGAGCCTTGTTGTCTGAAGAGCAGGAACAATTAGCTATATGGACAGAACATTTTGCAGAAGTACTCAACCAAATGTTCATTTGTATTATATCGTAATAAACGCTATGAAATTCCCTTTAAAATAAGGTATCAAACATCTCTTTAGGCCGAATGGAAGTTGAGTAATTCAAGAATCAATAAGTTAATGCATGCCAAAAAATGACTATATTTCAATAATTTAAAAATTAATTACACCAAAACCCAATAAGATAAAAATTCTAAAAATATTTTCTCATTCATATAATTAAGGAGAATATTTCAGAAAGTTTCATAGGAATCAGAAACGGTTGAATTTTGAATCTTTTTAGTCGATTTGTCATGGAATGGCCCTGGAGTTTTTAACATCTTACTTTTTATCTTTCATATACCATATAGGTATAACCTATATGGTATATGAAAAATATAGGATTCAAGTTTTGCCAATTTTTTCTATTTCACCTTAGTACGTCCCTTGTATTGAACTTACTGCAATCCGTTAATACAAAATTCATAACGAACAATTTTTTATATAAAAAGTTTTTTCTAAAAAAAATTTTGTTTTGCTAACTTTAGGGTTAATTTGCTCGAAAAGTTTCGCAACATATTTTTTTAATTTGTTGCGTCGAAAGCTCCTTTAATACTTAAGCGACTAAGCGAGTTTAAAAAACTCGTACGTCATTGCAACGAAGTAATTTAACCATGAAAACAAGTGTACTACCCTAAATATTTCGGTTCGCATGAATGCTGGAAACACCCTTTTTAGAAACACCCTGTATATTTTGTTATAATTTGGTAGCCCTCCCGATTTGCTTTACAATGATACTTAATCTTCATATCTTTAATAACTTAAAATTTTGCAACTTGTCGCCCTGGCAACCGACATACAACAATCATATATTTTATTATGCGTCGAATTAAAGTAATGCCATCCTCGCAAGTGGTGTAGGTCGCGATGTTGCCACATTTAAAATTTTACAAACTTTCTGATATATTTTAGGAACTATAAAAGATGGGACACTTGAATAGACATTATTCTATAGGCCACCAAAAGCTCGGTCAACTTTATTTGAAACATTTTTTTCTAAAATTACAAACTAAGATATACGCAGAGTGTTTTTTTGTTTTGTAAACTTTTCGATCGTTTTACTTGAGACCGGCTATTGTACTACATTAAACATCTCGGTTCCTATGAAAGTTGAAAAAATAAACTTTGGGAACAAGTGTAAGACCCTGGGACCTCAATTTTACGCAGAGCAGACAAGAAGAAAGAGTGATTCAAAAGCGGTAGTGGGGAAAAATGAAGTCAAAAACTTCAGCATACCGCGCCAAAGCGGACAAAGTTTATAACAGACTTATCTTCTAGAAATTAGCCGAAAAGACAGTCAAGAGGCATCGTAAGCCATGCCAAAGCGGACAGCTATCCACGCCGTAGACAAATACGGGGAAAATGTGAGTCAAGAGAGGCGCCGTAGGCACATATGGTGACCGGAGGATTCATGGGTAGGAGGGAGATTCATGGGTTAGAATAATGTTGTTTAGTTTACCCTAAACACTGTTGTGCTAATTGAATTTTATAGACGACTTAAAAGGTGACAGTCGAAACTGAAAGAGTCAACTTTTGTTTTATGTAATATGTAACAACACGTAGTATTTCAGTATATGAAAGATGGATGGCGATCACGGCCAGGAATTTTAATTTTTCATGTACCACATAGGTATGTAATACCTATAGGTATATGAAAGATATAGGATTCATGTTTTGACAACTTTTTCTATTTCACCTTAGTACGTCTCCTGTATTAAAATTACTGCAATCCGTTAATACGCAATTCAAGGGGAGGGGGGATCATAATGAACAATTTTTCATATAAAATGTTTTTTCTAAAAAAATTTAAAGATAGGTCGATGTAGACATTTTTCCAGGAAATGATGATGACGTCATCTTTTTTCCTAGAATTTTATTCCTGTCGAAACATGTTTATTCATGTCGAAACTTGTTTTTTCTTGATTTGCAGTCCCATGCTTCGTTTCTATCTCTCTCCAATATACATTGTCTATCTCTCTCGCGCGCACCT
This sequence comes from Adranes taylori, assembly GCA_009867245.2. Lineage (NCBI taxonomy): Eukaryota > Metazoa > Arthropoda > Insecta > Coleoptera > Staphylinidae > Adranes > Adranes taylori. Next base: position 7,136 of record WYDF02054660.1, read on the forward strand.
ATAAATTCCTCGGCTCTGCTCCGCTGTAGCTAAGTTCAACCGTGAACGCGTGCTTATCTAATTTAATCGCTTTGTGGTTCCTTTTAGTATTGTACGCACTTCCGAACTGTAAACATCGGGTCGTTGTAAGTATATAAGGTTCTGACTTGAAGATATAAAATCATTCAAACAGAAACTGTGGTCGAGAGAAGACGTGTTTTAAACTGAGTGCGTTAGTTAACAATTAAAAAGACTGAATACATTTACGATTGCTGCGGACACTATCTCGTAGGTTCGACGATTGAATGTAAAAGGTCGGAAATTGGAACTTCAAATTAATCCCGTGCTAGATAGCTCAAATCTGATTAGTTGGGTTAAGGAAGCAGTCAACGAAATAATCAAGTACGCGACCAAAGATGTGCTACCAAGCGATAAAGTTGGTTTACCGTTCTGTAGCAAAAATTATCTGGCTGGCTTAGATTTCAAGATGCTTCAGAAGTGAGAGTTGGAGAATTATGGCGTGTACTGTAAAGTATATTTCAAAGCAATTCGGATGGAATAAACACTAATACGTTTTGTTTAGGTGTAACATGGGTCAGAATGCGTGTAGGACGCAGAAAGAGAATTAGTACTTATTATAATACGTTAGCAGGCAGCGGTATTGTGGCAATTACAAATAAACACAATATGTTTTTGCCTATAGCTCTTGTTGCGGTAGCGAAAACCAATAAAGATGTTGTTGCGGTAGCGAAAACCAATTATCTAAATATTCGAAGAGATATGGTAAGATAAACACAAAGAGCACTTCAATTATTGAAAGCTGCAAATGTCACAGCACCCAAAGAAGGCGCTGGTGTTAAATAATTATAACAAATACAACAACATCTAAATGAATACCGGCTCACACTATATATTATGGAAGTAAAGGCCATGACGTCCTGTTTAATAATCCATTTTCAAAAAAGAAACTCAATTTAATTTACCATAATAATCACTATAATGTAATCATATCATTAACTGCTGCCTTCTGCTGGGTCTACTATTGTGATCATTGTCATGTTCCATTTGATCGTAAAGACAAACATAGACGTGAACCTACATCTTCATGCTGTTAACTATCGCCGCCATGTAAAGCTGAAGATGTTATTCATTGTGATGAATGCATAGAAAATGTCGGAGTGCTAGTGTTGAAAATCATAAGTGTTCGTCATCTAAGACGAACGTTGTGTACCATAATAAGCGCTGTAAAGAATGTGTCCAGACAAACAAAACTAATAAAGAACATATATGTAATGAGATTTTCTGTAAAATCTGTAAAAGAACACAACAAGAAGACCATTTGTGTTGTATGCCTATTGATCATGGCTCGTCGGAATTGACCGATTCACTGATTGTTTTCTATGATTTGGAGAGCAAACAAAAAGAACCGATTAGTGAAAATGCAAGAATACATAAACTAAATCTTTGTGTTTTCGCCCAGAGATGTGATAATTGCATTGAAATCTCTGAAGATGTAAAGCTTTGTATGAAATGCGGTGTCAGATTTCAAAGCTTCATGTACTATATTTTGAATATGCGAAAACTGTTTAAGCGAGTTATTGCACATAATAGTAAAGCATACGACCATCAGTTCTTATTATAATATGTATTAAAATATATAAAACTACAGTTGATTATGCGTGGAACCAAGATCTTGCTAATGGAATTGTACAATGTAAAGTTAATTGACTTATTTTAATTAATTGACTACATTATTTCCCAATGGCGTTATCGAAACTACGAAAGGCATTTGATCTGCCAGATGTATACAAAAGAGGTTACTTTCCGCATTTATTCAACACCACACAATGCGATTGGTGTTTTGCCTAGTAAAGAATTTTATGATTGCAATTGTATGAACGAAGAAGACCAAGATTTTTTTTAAATGGCATGCACGACATGGAAATGACGAATTTAATTTTGAAACTGAAATTTCTGAGTATTGTACGAGTGATGTGAATATATTAATAGCGGCCTGCTTAAAGTTTAGACAAATGGTTTTAAATGAATGTAATGTTTGTCCATTTACAGAAGCATGCACGATTGGTTCTGCGTGTAATAAAGTATACAGAAGAAATAAATTTAAAGCCAGACACTATATGTATATCGGTATCAGATACCAAGAAATGCATATCGGTGGAGAGATAATCAATCAAGACCTGCAATTAAATAGCTTATTTACGAGGAAAATAATAGAAATATAACAATACATCATGTAGTGAAAGGAAAATAAATAAAACTTGGTGAAATCAGAGTTGATGGATATTGCGAAGAATCCAATCAAGTGCTTCATTTTATGCGATGTTTCTATCATGGTTGCATTCAATTCTATAGCATAAACAGATATAAAATGATTTATAAAGAATCCTCAGATATATTTGATTCATTATTTGAGTGCTCGAAAGCAAGAACAGTGCGGCTTCAGAAACTTGGTTATAAAGTAATTGAGTATTGGGAATGTAATTTCACAAAAATACTTTCAAACGATCCAGCGCTGGCACAAACTTTAGAACGTCATCCACTTTTATTGTATACGCGACTAGTAAGACGTCATGCTTTCTATGGGGCCCGTTGTAGTTATACGAAAACTTATTATTCAGTAAAGCCTGGAGAAAAAAAATAAATACATAGATATTTGTTCATTATATCCATGTGTATGTAAGACAGGAAAATTCCCAATTGGTCATCCACAAGTATTTGTAGGAGCCGACTGTCTGACTCTAGACTTACAACAGACAGATGGATAATAAAATGCAAAATTCTTCCACCAGACACGCTGTATCATGCTGTGTTACCAGTGAAAATGAACGATAAACTAATGTTTGTTCTTTGCCGGACTTGTGGGATAGAATTGTCAAATAATAACTGTACTCATTCCGATGAAGAGCGTACTTTATTTTTTTCCTGGGTTATCGATGAAGTTAATAAAGCAGTATCGCTTGGTTATAAACTGTTGGAAATATATTAGATCTGGAAATATGATGTTATTAGTTACGATAAGGAGAACGTAACTGATGGTTTATTTACTGAAATGATGAATACATTTATTAAAGTCAAACAACAAGCATCTGAATTAATTTACGCCAAAAGTACACTGAAGATTTTTAGAATGCAGGGAATGTTCAATTGGAATCTACTGAAATTATAAATAAGTCCGGTCGCAGATCTTTAGCTAAACTCATTCTCAATTTGTTCTGGGACAAACTTGGGGAGACAAAATCAGCCAAAAGTAGCTATTATAAATCAACCACAAGAACTCTATCAACTTCTTGTTAGTCCTGTATTAAACGTCAATAGTATTATTCCTATGAAAGGCACGACACTAATAGCCAATTATGAATTTACTGAAGAATCTTTTAAGTCCTTTCCACCGTTAATGTCTGTATTGCTTCGTCTGTCACTACTCAGGTTCGTCTTAAACTCTATTCGTATGTGGAACAGCTTGGAGAACGAGAATTGTACTATGATACAGATTCGGTGATATATGTAAATCGAGAGGGTGAATACGATACATCGACTGGTAAATGTATCGGAGACATGACATATGAACTTGATACATATGATCCTGGCAGCTACATTACAGAATGTGCTAGCGGCGGGCCCAAGAACTATGGTTATAAAGTGGTCTGTCCAGAAGATAATAAAAAATATATAATGTGTAAAGTCAAAGCAATACGATTAAATTCTCCAAGCTCTAAAATAGTCAATTTTTCTACAATCCGAGACATGATATTGAACGATAATGAAGACGATGAGGATGCAATTGTAGTTACGTCATGGCAAATACGCAGAACCGATGACCATCAAGTGACAAACAAAGACGAATCAAAAATATATAGACTTAATTCAACGTAACGAATTTTTTTTAATAATTATGATTCTATTCCTTATGGATTTAAAAGAACTAGATTTCACTGAATACTATTACATGTTTTTAGATTTAAGACTATTAAATTTAAGAAGTATTGTAAATTAGTGTTATTATTAGTCATCAATATACGTATATTTACTTTAAAACCAATTATTTTATTTATTATCAGTTCACTTTTCTATATATGTTTTGCTTTATTTGTCCCATTTACAAGGGGATTTCGTAACGATACCCTTATAAATGGTGAAAGTACTATATATGTTCCTATTAGCAGTTAAGTCTCTGCATATTTTTTGCTTTATATATGGGGCTCGAAACGCTCCTCCGTTATAAATAGTGAATGTACGATATATTTTCCTATTAGCAGTTAATTTTCTATATATATTTGGCTTTATATATCCCATTTCTGGAAGCGTCTCGAAACGAGATCCTTACTGCTCATGCTCCGAATTTATTTGTTGTGCAGGGAGATTCATATATTATTTGTCTATACCTATGTTTCTCCTATACTTTTAGCTTTATTATTCCATTTTGAAGAGTCACAAAATGTCACCCTTGCGTTCTCCAACACTTCCATCTATGTTTAGGCGAAAAGGAGCGTTTGTGAATAGGGGATCTCTTTTAGAGACCCCCATATTCGTCAACACTCTAAGCTATATTGTCAACACTCTAAGCTTTATTTCTTATTATTTATTCCATTTACAAGGGGGTCTGTTTTACTGCCCACCTTCGTCTACCATCAGCTAAAGGTAGTCATTTTTCGTGACTACCTTACTCCATACACATTTTCTATAACAAGCAGTATGTTGTAAATATTATGCTCATATAAAATAAATATTGATTATCTTAAATCATTGGTTTTATTTATAAGAATCCATTTACTGAAGCATCGCAACACGCGATGGCTGTACTCCAATAATAAACTCTGTATTTACCATTATATTTCCTATTTAT
>WYDF02054671.1:0-11977 GCA_009867245.2 Adranes taylori
AGGTATATTAAGCTTCCTCAGCACTTAATAGCAGAAATGGCCTTCCACCCAAAAATGTTCATCGGAATTATATGATTCGCAATTTTCGATGATTGCTTGCTTAATTAAACAACTATTATAATGTATGGTTTAGGTTGTGTTACGGTTTTAGTAATGTTAGTATGGTTTTAGTATTGTTATTTTGTATGTGGCTTTGTCAAAATATGTGAATGTTGAATACCTGTTTTCGTTTGTTTTATTTTGTTTTGTATTTTGGTTGGTTTTCATTATTTTTTTGTATATGTTATTTATTTCTTGTTTTGAGTAGCCGTTGTTGAACCCTATTTCCATAATATTTTGTATTCTTTTATCATGGTTTTCTTGTGTAGTTGATATTGTTTTAGTCTGTGAAATAGTGAGATAAAAGTTCGTTTTTTGTGTTGTGGATGATTGGAATCTGCGTTTATGGTGTTGTCTTTGTATGTTTAGTTTTCTGTATATATTGTATTCCAGTTTGTCATTCGATCTTTTAATTTCAATGTCTAGATCATTAATTTTGTTATTTTCTTCATTTTCTATGGTGAATTTCAGGTTTGCGTGGATATTGTTTATTACGCTTTGAATCGTATCGTTATTAATGTTTTTGTTTTTGTCTTCTATGATATATAAAATGTCATCTACATATCTGATTATAATGGTCTCTTCTATGTTCTGCAGGAATATTTCGCTGAGTGCTGGTGATCCTGTTGCCAGTCCTAAGTCCATTGTCTAATATTTGTTGTTAAATTGAAAGTAATTTTGCTTGGTTAAAGTTTTCAATAGGAAGTAAATGATGTTTGAATAATCGAATAGAATCTTTAGTCAAGTACTCGATGAAAACACGAGGTGCATCTGAACGGTATAAGATTCAGATTTCGTAAGGGAATCATTGTAATTACATTTAATAAGGTAAGCGAAATAGCAGTCGATATATTTTTGTTTTGAGTATGTATGACAGGATGAAGAAGACGGATCACAAGTTGAAATGGGGGTTCGTATTGCTACAAAATCTGTATAGTCAACTTGACAATTTGTGATTTGGATATAATGAGATTTTGAATCGACTTCTATCAAAAGTAAATTAACGTAAGTTGTTTGCTTACAAGATGTACCATGAAGCGAACCAACAATATCATATTCCCTTTTCTTCTTATCTGTGCTCTCTGCCAAACCGTAAACATTCACACTAATTTCGTTCTTGACTTCAAACTTTTAATATTTACTAACTTCATTGGAAACTTAATATCATCTGTCTTCAAACCCGAACAGTAGTGTTGATAACACGTAATTTTTTTTTCTTGACGACTTGTAGCTGCAACTACAGACCACACAAAACAAGCTTTGTCCATATTTTTAATGTTTGTGGTGGCATGCTTGTTTTGTATCGAATTAGGTAACTTCTAATACTTGTTAATATTGATCTCTAAGTATTTTACTGCAAATAAAGTCCATTCACTATCACGTTCCTGATAGTCATCTGCTTTTCTTTTAACTACAAAGCATAGCTTTCCATACACTAGATTTAAATCCGTATCAAGAACGATAATCTCGAACTTGGTATTGAACGACCTTATTTCCGATGTGTCTCTCACATCACATCAGGTTCTATATAGAAACCAAAGAATTCAATATTAGTTTTAACTACACCATCAAATGATTTTTCCATAAACTTTTTATATTTTCCTTAACCAAATCCAAAAATCGTACAGTATCTACTGGTGAAGAAAGCGGAGCTTCGATCCGAAAACCGCTTTCATTGAAAACATTGAAAACTGTATACATTTTAGCTAAAGTAAACACCACATTGCATGTTTCACAATAAGTACGCATCTTGTTCGCTATACCAGCAGCAGATGATGTTGGTGCTTCTGCTGTCATGTCAGTTGTTCGTTCCTTTGCAGTAACGAACTAGTGTGTCTTCAAATATTATTTGTATTATTCGTGCGTAATATTCGTGCAATCCGCTTCGCAGAGTAAACATTGAGAGCGATTAGTCGCGCGACATGCGGTGATCCCATGCCGTCGGAAGTCACGAAAATGCTTGTAGCTCTTATTACAAACTTCACACGAATACATGTTTACAATTTTTTTCCAAAATTTACCATTTTTCTAAATTAAAAAAAAAATCAGTTTTTCAAAATTTTTCAAAATTATTGAATAAATTTGTTGCGTACTTATTCGCTTTCAAACTGAGAAGGAATCCAGCGAAGCTGAGGCGAGGTATTTACAGGCGTGGGAGAGAGAGAGAGAGAGAGAGAGAGACGGAAATGAAAACTTCGAGGCTATAACACAAGAATAAACAAATTTCGACATGAATAAAGATGTTTCAACATGAATAAAATTCCGCACAGAACGAGCACGACATCAAACGAGTTATTTGGTATTCATATTCATTTGGTACTGCAATGGAAATACATAAAATTTACAACAAGATTCAGTGTCCATGTATAGTTTGCAGTGCTCAACGCTTGAAGTAATTCACACATTACAATAGAAATGCATAGAGAGTAGAATATTCGGTATTCAGTTTTCAGCGCTCTATATTAATTCAGACATTTCAATGGATATGCATAGTAAGTATAAAATTTGGTGTCAATGTTTAGTTTGCAGTATTCAACCAAATACGTGCATTGCAATGCCGATATATTGTTTTTTACTTACAATGGATCACTTGATTCCCCCATTCCCTATTCAGCGACAATAAGCGATATCGGCATGCTCATGAAACAATTTAATAAACAATACACATATACTGCGAACACCAAAACATTACTTGTAGGTAAATGAAGATTCTTGCTGATTGTAACGCGTTCCGTTCTGAAGACATTTTGGTGCAGCATACCAGTATGTTGTATGGATGCAGTATGAAGGGGGTTCAGAGCAGCAGGATCGGTGCTACGTATTTCAATCCGCTGCATTGCATTATTTAGCTCTATTATCCACAAGAAGAGCTAGAAACCAGCTCCCCTCACAAATGTTGAATGTACTATATATGTTCCTATTAACATGCAATTTTCCATTTATTTTTAGCTTTATTATTCTACTTACGCAAGAGGGCGTGGAATACACGCCCGCTTATTCTAGCACTCTTAAGCTATATTTCCCATCACTCAAGCATCTATTGTATAGATGGTCGCATTCTATAGTACTTAGATCTATAAATTTGCTTAATATATCCCATTTACGAACGGGTACTGGAAATCAGCACCCCTTTTCTCCAGCCCTCTGAGCTATATATTTTGCGTCATTTACGATACCATACACTATAATGTATATTTAGTGTCCACCACTCATTCTCCATTTTCCTTTTTGTTTAACATTTAATTGCAAGATTTTCTTTTCGATACCATTGCCGTCTATTAGCAACTCTACTCAATATCCCATATTAGAAATAAAAAAGTTAGATCTATAAGCGGATACTAGTCTGCAGCAAGCATAAATCTATTTCTTCACCTCGGTCCGATACAATGTTTGACAGAAGAATTCATTCAGTATTAGCTGAACTTTTGGAAAGTGAACATCGGTGCGATCATTGATCAATTGAATAATACGCAACCACTCCTACTTTTTTACTATTAATTGTCCCTGTTGGGTAAAAATTTTAGACAGTACTTAACCTTTTTCTGGACCGGAAATGAATTTTTGCGAGCGGAACTTCGGGCCAGAAGTGACCATTTTTTGGACTGGGAATGATTTTTTATGACCTGAACTTTGGACCGGAAGTGACCATTTTTCAGGACCTGTAATGATTTTTAAGGCCGGAAGTTTGGACCGGAAGTGACTCTCTTCCAGGCCGAAAGTGATCTTTTTACCTCCACCAACTTATGTTACATGTAGTATAGTCAGCGCATCATCTATAAAGATCCAACATATGTTTTATGTAGTATATATACAATCTGATGGTTAAGATAGCGTAATCTATAAAAAAAATTTAATTACAAATATTTAAAAAATATATATTAGATTGATTGTATACAAAATTTATTAATAAAGTATTAGAAGTATTCAATGGGTGTGCGCGTAACCTCAAACTAGTAGAATATACACAAAATTGTAAAATATTATATACACATATATATCTTGGATTGAATTTATACAACATTTATTGATTAATTATTAAAAGTATTCCTTGAGTGTGCACGTTACTTTAAAATGGTAGGAATTATTCACGGCTACGACCCGGTCCAAAGTCCATTTTTTGCTCAACTCAAGGTTATCCAAGCCGTGAATAACTCCTACTTTCTTAAAGCTACGCGCACACTCAATGAATACTTTTAATAAGTATTCAATACATATGGTATACAATCAGTCCAATATATATTATATTCTTCAGTTTTGTGTATGTCAGACTATTATCCGCCTACAGATCTAACTTTTTAACTGCTAATAAGAGATATTGAGTAGAGTTGCTAGTAGACGGCAGTGGTATCGAAAAGAGAATCTTGCAATTAAATGTTAAACAAAAAGAAGAATGGAGAATGAGTGGTGGACACTAAATATAGGTTAGAGTCTAGCGTATCGTGAGTGATGCAAAATATATAGCTCAGAGTGCTGCAGAATAGAGGTGCTGATTTCCAGCACCCGTTCGTAAATGGGATATATTCAGCAAATATATAGATCTAAGTCCTGCAGAATGCGACCATCTATACAATAGATGGTTGAGTGATGGGAAATATAGCTGGAGCAAGAGAGCTGGAGCAAGAGCGCTGGAGCAAGAGGGCGTGAATTCCACGCGCTCTTGCATAAATGGAATAATGAAGCTAAAAATAAATTGAAAATTACCTATTACACCGAAAATATATTATACATTCAACATTTATAACTCCCCTTGTAAATTAGATAATAAAGCTAGTTAAAGCTGTGCAACGGGTCGAAATTCTTAGCACCGATCCTGCTGCTCTCAACCCTATTCATAGTATATCCATAGAACATAATGAGTCTCTTATTTCGAGATTGGTATGCTGCATCACCATCTCTTCAGAACGGAACGCGCTACATTCAGCAGGTATCTTCATTTATCTAAAAGTAATGTTTTGGTGCCGAGTATCTGTGTAGTATTTATTAAATTGATTCATGAGCTGCCGATATCGCTTATTGTCGCTGAATCGGGAATGGGGGAAGCTAAGGAACCATTTTAAGAAAAACAATTCTATTGGCTATGTAATGCACTTATTTGGTTGATTGCTGCAAACTAAACATGGACACGGAATCTTGTACTTTCTATGTATTTTCATTGTAATTTGTGAATTACTATAAAGGCTTGTACACTGCAAACTATACTTGGACACTGAATCTTGTTGTATATTGTATGTATTTCCAATGCAGTACCAAATCAATATGAATACCAAATAACTCGCTGGATGTCGTTATCGTCCTTTCCGGAACTTTATTCATGTTGAAACATGTTTATTCATGTCAAAACTTGTTTATTCTTGTTTGCAATACTAAGCCTTCATTTTAGACACTCTCTCTCACAAGCCTTAACAAAACCTCAGCTCAGCTTTGGTGTTTTCATTCTTAGTTTGAACGAGAATGAGCACACAACTAATTGAAAAACTGAAAACATTTTGGAAAATCTTGAAAAATGTAAAATTTTCAAAAAAAAATTGAAAACATGTATTCCTGCAAAGTTTGTAATAAGAGCTACAAGCATCTTCTTGACCTCCGGCATCATGAGAACACCAACTGCCGCGTGCCAATTCGCTCTCAATGTTTACTCCACAAAGCGAATGTCACGGGACAAGATGATATGTGTAAACATCTAAAGAAATACTATGAGAAATCCTATATATTATGCGAAGAGTGTGGCCTAACGGTTAGTTCTGGGACTAGATACCAAAAACAACTGAAACCGTACGAGATTGTTACTGCAAAGAAACGAAGAATTGACATGTCAGCGCTAGCAGAACATCATCTGCTGTTGGTGAAGCAAAGAAGCCGCGTATTAATTGTGTAACATAAAATGTGGTGTTTACTTCAGCTAAAATGTATGCTGGACGCTTGAAATCGTAGACTTATACAAATTGACGGTTGGAACCTCTTGGAAGTGCCTTGTTTTCAATGAAAGCGTTTTTCAAAAATAGAGTCGCGAAGTATCGCATCGAAGCTCCGCTATCTTCACCAGTTGGTATTGTGTGGTTTTTGGATTCGGTTAAGGAATATATAATATGTTTATGGGAGAATAATTTGAATGATGGTGGAGTTAAAGATAATATTCAATTCTTTGGTTTGTGTATGAAACCTGATGTGATAGAGACAACTGAACTAACATCGTTAAATATCGTACATGTTAAATTAAGTGCATGCATAGCTATGTTTTGTAACTAAAAGAGAAGTAGATGAGTATCAGAAACGTGAAAGTGGATTGCCTAGTGCTGGTTCTTTGAATTTGAGGTTACCTTAATCGATACAAAACTAGCATGCCAGAATAAACATAAAAAATACGGACGAAACTTTTTTTGCGTGGTCTGTAGTTGCTGCTCTTCATCCAGCTACAAATCGCCAAGAAAATAAAATTACGTGTCATCCGCACTACTGTTCGGTTTTGAAGACAGATGATATTAAGTTTCCAATGAAATTAGCATTTTACAATCTTCAAACAATATTAAATAGTTTGAAGTCAAGAATGAAATTAGTGGGAAAGTTTGCGGTTTGGCAGAGAACACGGATAAGAAGAAAAGGGAATATGATATTTTTGGTCCTCTTCATTATACATCTTGTAAGCGAATAACTCACACTAAATTCCTTCTTATATTTCTCCACAATCTGAGTAGTTTGACACTCATTTATTTATAAAAGACTTGGTCGAGGCTGGTGAAGAAATTGAAATGTTAGCTTAAATAAAAGAGCGTTACATTGCATTCTGAAAAAAATTAGATGTGGGTACATATTCTGATAAAACAAACAAGAGATAGCTCATTCGTTCAAATTAAGATTTCTAGTTTCCATACGATTCATGAATAGCTCTCTAGAAAAACTGACATCCAATCTCAAACAGAATCAGCATACTGAAGTACGTCGTCATTTTCCGAAATTTGATAAATTTCAAATAATAACACGCAAAGACATCTTCCCTTATGAATACATTGATTCAACTGAGAAATTTAATGAAGTCAGTTTACCGGAGAAAAAATTATTTTATAATAAGTTAAATCAAACGCATTTTTTTGATGAAGATTGTGATTATGCACAATTAGTATGGATGACATTTGGTTATTAAACACATCGAGACTATATGCGGTTGTACTTAAAAAGTAATGTACTTCTTTTGGTTGATGTTTTTGAAAATTTCCTATTGTACTGAGCATAGTTTGAATGTTGCTCAGTACAATATATCTTTTTCTGCCACATTTAAAATGACAAATATTGAAATTGAATTATTTGCCGATATCCAGAAATTGCAAATCACTAAAAACCTATTCGAAGTGGAATCTCAAATTGAATGTACAGATATGCCAGGGCTAATAATCCGCTCATTACTCACCCCGACTATCCCTACAATCCATCTGAACCAACATCCTATCTTGCCTTCTGGGACACTAATAATTTGTAAGGGTGGGCTCTCTCACAGTCTTTATCTGATGGAGAGTTGGAATTTTTAACACAGGAAGAGATAGGTAATTTAGATATTACAAACATCTCAGCTGATTCTCCAGTTGGGTACATATTGGAAATTGTTATTGAATATTCACAGGAGATTCATGACGAACATAATGACTTACCTTTCTTAGCTGAATCAATGCTTCCACCAAATTCTAAGTTTAATCAACCGAAACTTGTTCCAAATTTGCAAAATAAAGAGATATATGTTGCTATAGAGTAGTGCAGCTGGCTATGGAGAATGGTTTAAAATTAATAAAAATCCACCAAGTTCTAAAATTTAAACAATCAATATGGTTAGAATAATATATTTCGTTCAATACCTCTATGCGAGAAGCTGCGGCAAATAGCTTTGAAAAGTATTTCTCAGAACAACGCAATTTTAGGTAAATTTATTGCAAACAAAGAGAAAACAAAGGATATTCGGCTCGTAATTAGTTGAGAAGATCAGGGAATCTATAGACAAGTAGCACACGGAGCTTAATCGCTAAATTAAAGTTCCGCGATATGGCAATTTTTTCTGAAGACCTCGTTGCTATTCCTATGTTTCCTGTAAAGTATGTATATGATAAACCGATTTACATTTGGGTTGCTGTACTAGAACTATCTAAATGGGTAATGTAGGACTTTTTCTGTAAATTTGTCAAGCCAATGTATGGATCTAGAGTTAAACTGTGTTATATGGACACAGATGCATTCACTTTGTATATTCGGACAGACAATTTATATAATGGGATGAAACTAAATTTAGACAGATTTGCTACCTCAAATTTTCTATCATCCAATCCCTAAAGCAATGCGCTGGTACATTAATGAATGACTTTCTGGGTTTGAGGTCGAAAATGTATTGCCAAATAGCCGAAACATCGATAACAAAAAAAGTTAAAGGCATTAAAAAGAATGTAGTTCCAAATAATATTTCAGCCGAAGATTTCAGGATTTCTTTATTTCAAAAAACAATTCCTCGCAGAACACAGCTAAATTTTCGATCTATAGGACACTATAGATTTACACAGACCCAGAATAACTCAGCCCTGTTTCCATACGATGACAAAATATATATTTGTAATGACGGCATCTCCATATTAGCTTGGGGTCAATATATTTGGATTTATCGTGTTGCGTACGAATTCTAAACTTGTTACATCTGCCCATAATCGAAATGCGTAAACTGCTATCCCAAGTTGAACTATGTTTGCACATTGTAGTTGTGTGAAAGATGTTAGTATTTGACTGTTTAATTCTCCATCTTTTGGTAAGAAGAATTAAGTTTTATATTGTCGATGCGCTTCTTTTAAGTATCATCAGTTACACGTCGGCTATTTGTTGAAACATTTGAAAGCAAATTTTGATCTTCATCTAGATCTTTTTGGTACTTAGATGTTTCACTTCGACATATCCATATCTCGATAAATATTCAATTGCAAATGTTTGATTTTAATCGACATCATCGTCGTTAACGGTTTCGTTTGTTTTAACAAGATCATCAGTTGTATTGTTAATATAATTAACACCAATAACTGCGTAATTCCCAAATAATGAATTGTTTATTAATAATAAACACGAGAGCAAAAACAACAGTATTTTGCTTAACGAAATCATGTTCACGACTGATATTTAAAATTAAATTTGCGAACCCTTATATAACACTCAGTGATTCTTAGAAATTTGATTCGATTTCATTCCAATGGAATTGCATCATCTTGTAGAAGATCAGAATTCTATTTTTTAAGCAACCGGATCAGTTAGGATTTGCAGCAAATAATTTGTTGTAGGCAGAGAACATAACTTTCTAATACAATCTACTCCATCACATGACGCAAAAGATCTAGAAGTAGTTCTTGGGGCAGACCATAGCCTAAGATGATCACTACCTCAATTATTGATGAATAAATCTTTTCAAAATCTTGTCCTTGAAAAATTTCAATTATATAGTCATCATTAGCTTGAAATTTTCAATGTTAACCAGAGCTTGTTCGCTTAAAATGTTTGTAATCATTCGATGGTTATTAGAAGCGTAACCATTCGATGGTTATTGTAGGTTAGATTAAATTTTCTTGTTGACGACGACGGAGATGATGGAGGCTCTTTTACGGATATACTACTGAATAATTCGAGAAATATTTTCGGTTTTCCTTTTTGACACCAGTCCAATAGAAAACTACTAAATTCCATCCATTCAGGAACGGTGAAAAGTTGGTTATGACCATCTACGGCTAGTTTTAACGTAGAGGTTCAACACTCAAAATCAGGAATTGTTAAACCTACTGATAATTGATAGCTTTTTCTCGAATTGTTTATTTTTTCAAAATCGGAAATCTGGTTCTCTTTATCATCGCCATCGTGAGCGTTTTCAGACTCTTTATAAATATCACAACAATTGCACTTTTTTGGATACATCGTCGTTAGTCAGATTTTTTTAATGATCCGCACGCTATCAATGGCCATTAACAACGGAATATTATTCAATGTAAGTTTCAAATAATATAGAGTAAATTCGCTATTAGACGAAGGGAAGCTATGGTATAGCCCGCCACGTGTCATCGAGAATTATATAAGAGGAACGTAGGTATAGACAATAATATAGGGTAAATGCACCAGTAGTCGAATGGAGTCTATAGCATAGATGCCCGTGACTCATCGAGAAATATATAACAAAAACTATAGATAGAAAATTTTAGCTAATAATAATAGTAAAACAATTGGTTATAAAGTAAATACCTATTTGAATAACTTAAAATAAATTAGATTTCTATAATATTTTAATACAATCTTGTATATATTTTGATATTGCCATCATTTGTTCTACTGATTGTATTATTCGTTGCTGCGAATACTTATGTTGCTCCATTTTAGCTGCTCTTTTAAACAATCTAAAGCATTAACTTCATTCGGTACGTATGTTTGACTATACACTGGCTGAATATTTGGATACTTTTGCGAAAGGCTTTGAACGCTTTATTTGCGCTTCGTCGCTGACATCGTGTAAAAATGAATTTTTTATTATTGAAGACTGACTCGACGGAAGATTGCGATGAATGAGTCAATAGTTTGTGCGGGTTTCAATAGTAATTGGGTTTCTGTCGACTTAGCAATATCGTCTTCAGTAATATCCGCTAATCGATGACTTAAAACAACTACATCTTACTGAGTTTGCTTTGCTAAACCAAATACGCGTACAGTGTTTTCATTTGCGATCGTTAATGGAAATTTTTATTTTGGAATCTTCAAGTTTATTTCGTAAAACCAAATGCTGTCCAGTCTTCCAAAGCGATGGTAACACATCTTTAAATACCCATTTCTTAAATTCAAATGCCTCAGACTTTTTCGATCTCATTATCAATGGTTGTAAATCGGGTTCGGAGTTAAAAGCGACAAGTTAGCGACATTAACCTTGACAAGTTAATGGAATGCAAAAGGGGGGCTACGAAATTAACCTTGACTCAATGCCTTTTCAAGGAGCGCCATAATTATTGACTTTATTTAATTCTAAACACGACATCTAACGAACACAATTTTGCGCTAAATAATTTTATAAGTACACATCAACAGGTTATAGCTACCGACAAGCTAAACTCTACACTGACTATTACCAAAACACTTGCAAAAAAATTTATGAATCCACCGCGATTTGTGCGTGTTTTCCCTGGCCAAACGGTCATGACTTCTAGACCTCGTAAAGACCCTAGACATATTTCATCATATCGCTCAATCACACTCCTTAACGTCTTAGGAAAAACTTTTGAAAGAATATTTACATCTCGCCTACGAAACTGTCTAGAAATGAACAAACTTCTCCCAGAGTTTGGTTTTAGAGCATCAAGCTCTACTATGGACATTGTTCTAAAGTTTCACGAGCACTCAACAATGGCCATTGCGCTTTGACAGTGTTTCTAGACATCTCTCATGCTTTTGACTCTGACTGGCGACACTAGTTCGGTTACACTAGTTCGGAAACTCCATGAACTTCATATCCTTCATCCTATTACACTGATGATGATCCAGTCATATCTATCCGACCGTACCACTCAAATTAATATTGGAGATACTCTCTCCATGGAGATACTACAACTTCCAGTTGGCGTACCACAAGGATCTGTCGTTGCTCCTCTCTTGTACATCACGTACTGCTATGATCTCCAACCCCAACCACTCCAGAGACTCATAGTGCTTTGTATGCTGGTGACACAGCATACTGGGCATGCTCACTAAAAGTGGAAACTGCAAACCATCATCTACAGTTATCTTTAGACAACTTTTCAAAATGGTCGGAAAAATGGCGCATCACCCCTAATCCGAGCAAAACTCAAGCCATCTTCATTCAGCATCCCAACCATGTCAAAAAGAAACATCAAAACCG